>CALNXK010000232.1:0-160000 GCA_942486035.1 Porites lobata
TGTACAGCCTTCCCAACTACTTTTGTCTGTGATTGTAGATTAAATATCCATCCCTTTTTATTAAAAACTGAATCATTGGATAGTGCAATGCTGGAGCTCTGATTGGCTAAGCCATCATTTAATATGAGCCATTATACCATGCTCTACAACCTATGGGGACTGTACGCGTCCGCTCAAAATTAAAAACAAGCTGAAAATCAGTTGTTTTTACAACTAAAGTCAGAAAATTCTCGATACTTTGTGGGCGTTTTTATTCCACAATTATTCCACTCGCGCTTGTTGGATATGAGATGAACATAGCCAACTAGGGGCTGCGCGCCTCGTTGGCTGTCTCGCGGAATAATTGTTAAATATCCTGCGAATTTGCCAAGAAACAGACGCCTGAAGGCAGAAATTAATTTAACATCGATCGAGATAAGCATGGCTCAGCTTGTTTATAAACAAGGAATTATTTTCATTGAATAATAAAACAATGATTGGATTCGGCTTTTGCTGATGATCTGAAGAATTACTAAGATTTCGCCTGGAAAGTGTTAAACGCCTCGCTCTTGTTAATGCATTCAGATCATATGAAAGCAGAGTCCAATAATTGATGAATATCCTCCAAAATAAATTGTTAAAAGTTTCCATGTAAAACATCACGCACCGAGCTTTTCTTTCTGGTGTCTCTTTCATTCGGATTGGTTGATTCCCCAATTTCCTCCGTTTATTTTCTCGTTTCCTTTAATACAACTTTCTTCACAAATTGGCTTTAAAATAATAAAGCTCCTGCCTAATTTTTATCTTTAATTTCTTCACATCGAATTTTAATATACACCCCTTCATCAGTAAAACCAGTCAGGTAATCATATTAAAACGTTTCTAAATAGATACACATCGAAAAATTCCGTGCTGGGTGCGTGAAAGTTTGAGTCGTTTATGCATTATCCAAGTGTGTGGGTGTAGTTTTGTGGATGTTTAGGCTAGGAGTGAATCACTTGAAATATCACTTTTAGAAGACCTCCATCATGGAAAAGATCGCAATTTTGCAATTTTGCGCAAACAGGCAATTGCGTTCCTTCTTTGGATTTAACACTTCAATTGCTGTTCAATACTGAGTTTTTGAAGTAAAATTTTCCTTTTAATTGCTACAGAATTAAACGAAAAGGTGTTATTTTCAATCATGCATTCTAAATCATATACCTTCCGGCGACGTATTAATTTACCATCGACTTCAAAGAATAAATGTTATATTCGTTAACACTGCTTCCAACATCCCAGCCAATCACACGCAAATACAAAACTTTTAACATAGTAAACACGACCCTAAACAACCAAAGATGAAAAAATGGCTAATACAAACTTTACTTGTGTTCTTGTTTGTTCTTTTAAAGTTCAAAAGTGATTTGTTCCCCCAAGAAAAATGAAAAGCTAAAAACCATTTTAAGGCCAAGCCAGCATTGAATATGAGAGTTTAATATTCGTGTTTAGTCTTGATATTTAATGTGGCTATTATAATTTTTTCTATTTTAATTTTAGGCTCAAATAACAATTGTCTGAATGGGACGACACCATTAAGAGCCTAATGCCAAAGATGGAACCTATAGTTAAATAGGTTAAAAATTTTCATTTTGAAGAGGCAAGAATTTTTCTCATACAGGTAAATCTGTACTGTTGGTTTCGTTCTTCAGTGATGTTAGCCTTCTTTGGGACCGAGTCGGTGATAATCACTAAAATAGAGCACTTGCTATTCATTAATGGAAATGTCATTGATGAATGCGGAGACAATTTTTAGTTTCTAGGGCAGTTTTTCCCCCAGCTACTTTGATTGTCAATATTTTGGTTTTGATGGTAATGTGTTTGTTTTTTTTTTTCGTGTAAACATTTTAGAAGCAGAATTTATTTAGCAAAAACGTCAAAAGAAAAGAAAATACCAGGTATCTTGTGTTTATTTGTTACTCGCATGTAATTATCATTTTTCATATCCGGTTAGAAGATAACTTCATCAAACAGAATTGAATGTTTAAACTACCACAGTTCAAACTTTGGATTTGTCGATTTTTGTGAATTTTCATTCCTCATCATGTGTATGAAATGCCCAACTTTCCATTTTGAAACTTTTACCATCTTGATTGGTTTCTTTTTGCAGGTCTTTTTCTCAAAATATAATTTTTTCGAATAGCCGAATATGGCAATTTTTCGGAACACTAAGGCATCACGGGGATTTTTCAATTCAACAAAAGTTGATTCTCATATATTGTTTTCATATTGAAAAAGGTTCACTTTCTATCGCCACAGCTGTACGTGTATTTGAATAATTTTAGCTGTAATCCAATTCCCGGACTTCTTGACGCGAGGGTGTGAAAATCTTCCCTGCTGAATAATTTGTAAATCGCTCCAGAATAAACATTCGTAAAGATGGGATTACACCTCTAATAGACACTCACAGACAGCCTTGAAGGTATGTTATCAAAACATATACGTAAAAGGTCTTAAACTTTAACTTTCTTTTGATTAGGTTATCTCTGTTTTGCTTAGTAGCTGCTAATCAGCAGTTTTTACTTCTCCACACGGGATTTTGGTGTCTGTAAATAACCTGGGACTTTTGAGATTATGACGAAGGCAGCTGCGTAATTAGATAAATGTTGACAAGAAAACTTCGGTTTACAATCTGTCTCCCTTTCATGAGTTCAAGCATCATATAGATCTCATGGGCTACCAGCAAGCTATGTTGTACATTGAAAACTTAAAAAATCTAAAGAAATTTTTTTGACCTTAGGGACGGGGACTTGAAAGAATTTTGCGTGGGTTGAATCGTATTGTCTCATGCCAGTGTTAATTAAAATGCGAATGGATTAATCAAGAAGTGAATATAATGTAGGTTTCATCCATTGTTCATCAACTCATGAGACATTCTGAGGGCGAATATTCAGGAAATATTGCTTACGCTCCACATGAAACGCCTAAGTTGTCAAGCCTATCTTAATCGGTTCTTTTCTATTTTTCAGTTTGGATTTGTATTTCGGACGGAAACTTTGGGATTCAATTTCAGCTGATTTCACCTGAGTCTGATTTCCTCCGCAGCACATCTCAACTTCAACCATCAAACGAAAGGTTAATACTCCTGTTTGTCTGGCCCCCTGTGCCAATCTTCCAGCTTGCAACCCTGGCGAATCCAATTACTCCAATCATGGGTGACAACCTGGCTCTGATAATCAGCTTCATATTTCTTTCAAGTTTAGTCTTCGTGACAAACTTTACAGTATGTTTGCTGGTTTACTTGCGCAAAAGTATGAGGACTTATACCAACGGTTTCGTCGTTTCGCTGGCATTTAGCGACATGTTGATCGGTAGCATATTGATTCCTGCCTCGCTTCTGATTCCTGATTCTAAGATAATGGGTTATTTGGTTTCAATAACTCTTCTGTCTGGGGTCTTCAACTTAGCAGCAGTGACTTTCGATCGTTATATTTCCGTGTTAAAAGCTTTGCATTACGAAAGTCTTATGAGAAAAAACTTTTTAAAGATGATTATCTCTGCATGGGCCGCAGCGTTACTGATATCTCTTGTCCCCCTCATCTGGGACACAGACGGGGATAAGTTAGTACACAAAGTTTTTGTCCTTACGGTGCTGACTCTGTGCGTTTTGGTAACGTACATGTTTATTTTTACAGGCTACTTAAAAATATTTCAACAAGTCAGACGAAGTGTGGCGCGCGAACGAGCAATAACAGCTTCTGTCAGGAAAAATTTGCTACGTCAGAAGAACAAGATTTCTTCAGAAGCAAAGCTAGCACAGGTCTTCATCATAGTCGCTGTAATGTTTGTTCTAAGCTGGTTGCCAATACAGTTTATGACAGTCGCATATGAAATTGGGCGTCGCGACCTCATTCCTAATCACCTAAGTACTGTCTCGCTCTTTACGGTCGCTCTGGGATCTCTTGTTAATCCAATTGTGTATTCTTTTCTCAAGCCAGATTTTAGAAAATGTATTCAAAATGTTTTTCGTCATCGTAGGAGACGTTTCGGTAGAAATGGAACTCCGGCTGGGAGTCTGAAGTCAACGTCTAGCACAAAGACACGATCAACAACGTTCGCGAAAAACGCGGCTGACACGCGTGTGTGATTGTGTGAGGGAAAACTTGTCAAAGCAATTTAAGATCACGTAAAACTTTTAAGTGACGAAATAGTTAATATTTGCTCAAGGGTTATCTAAATGTATCCCGCTATATTTCTTGGTGAATCTTTTTAAATACAGGTCGAAATATCACGATGAAAAAAAGGTTATAGCCCCAGGAGTGCGACACGACTTTTTATGCACCTGTTTACATGCTTATCGCATCTTCCACCTTCTTAATAATTCATACTTTGCAAAATCGCCGCGAGTGCGGTGATTAAAACTTCCTCTATTTCATATGAACGGAGCGTAGGAAAAAATACAGTGACTTTAAAAGCCTTTTCAAGCTAAAATACATTGAAAGCAGAAATAAATGAAGTTTTACAACCGGTGATAAGTTTCTCCATTGCTGATTATCTTTAATCCTAAATAGGAAGCAAAGAAATGAGTTTATTTTTTTTCCGCCTTCTCTCATTAGGAGTCTTTATTGTTTGTTCAATATGTTGGTCTTGAAAGGCTCGCTTGCTTGAAAAGAAAATGATTTTGAGTTTGCTCAAACAATCACCGATGACAATTTGTTTTAAATGAGACGACAGTCCGCCGTTTTGTTTCGTCTGTCGTTTCCTCTCACGATCAGTTAATTGAAATTATAATTAAACTCATGATAAACACGAAACAGAATAAAAGAAGCCTAGTACTGCGGTTACAAGTATATTTACAACAACAAAAATCTTGTCCTTATTTTCTCCTAATTTCTTTTTGTTTGAAAATTATTCTTGGAATTATTTTTTAAAGACGCCGTTTTCATTGATTTGAGACAAAAAATTTTCCACTTTTGATTTGTATTTAAGTCCGACTTACGCAACTTTCGTGTTTCCTTTCGGATAATGCACATAAAGCGGAAATATCTGCAGCATTGCGCTTGTTAAGATATATGAAACTTAGCTTGCGAGCAAGCTCTCCGATTTGGAGCGCTTGTATGTGAAACTATTTCGTTTGGCCATATTGCGGGCAAGAAATATTTCTCAGAATGTTAAAGAAATATATACAGCTGTGATGGATCTGAGTTAATTGAGTCTCGAAGTCTATAGCATTTTGTATCAATGCCAGGTACACAAACTTCACATTGTACCTGCTGAAGCTATACTGCGTCATTCATAAATTTAATGCCTAGCTAACTAAGGCTTTGTTGCCGGCACGAGAACCATATTGGATTATTATTGGATTAGGTTCGTAGCCAATCGCTATTTATGTATTTTGGGGTTGAGAGAAGATTGGGGTTAGGTTGAGGCGCGCGGGGTCTCATGGGAAGGTACCTCAACATAACCCTAACCTTCTCTCACTCCAAAAACACATAAATAGCGACTGGATACGAGTCTGATACCGGATAGGGCTACTGTTTACACATAAGAACGGTAATATCGGCGCGATTTCTGTAACGGAGCCAAGCTACGCCTCGCCTGTCTCTAAAGTGGAGAGTCACATATCGGATAGGTGTTCATACTGTACAGGAAAGCACTTCGTGTCGCCCCGAAAACTCCGGTATAGTTTACCGTGAACTTAGCTTAAGTAAACTGTGGTTGTTTACCCGGTATTTTCAAGAGGTTTTAGGAAAATTCGGTTGGGAAGTAAATGGGACACGACAGTTTCGAGCCGTTCCAGCGGAACATTTCCGGGAACAACGGAACATCTGAAAAAGTAGTCTTGGAAATTTGTTTTCCATTTCTTCAAAGCCATCTTTTATACCAGTTTCAGGCCTTCGCAGCCGTTTCTGTAAATGGAACTGATTTGTAAATGATAAACGCAATTCCAGGACAAAATTTACCAGTCCTGAATTTTCCTTACAGTTTACCCAAACCGTGAACCGCCGATTGAGCTCGACTGGTATGGTATAAAACAACCTGTGTGTCGGTGAGTTTCCACTCAGATGTACCCGCGAGCAGTGCAAACTCAAGAGGGTTCTTGTTATACATATAAATATATGTTATTGACCAAGTGGAGGTCAAGATGGCTGGATATTGGCTAAGGCTCATTTTTGCAAAACGCAAGAACGGATCGACGAGGCCAATATTCAGCCATCTTGACCGGACAAGCTTGGTCAATAAAGGTCTTAAAAAAGAGAACTTTTCTTGCGGGACCAACGCGGGAAATCCCGAGCGGGAAAGATGGGCTCATCTTGCCTGCTCGGGTACTCAATCAGAAAGCGGGAATCGCTTCATCTTGCCCGCTCGCGAATTCACTCATACAACAAAAATAAAATACAATATTGTAATCTTTAACTTGATTAAGGTTAAAGTTAAAAGTTAGCGCTTCATGAATAAATAAAACATGATGAAACGCCATAGATGAATGCTGCCAAAATAAGAACGTTGAGTCCTGGTTCAACCTCAGGTCAAAATTTAGATAATAGACGTTCTTATAAAAGAAAAAGCGTACCAAGGTAACTCTAAAGAAATGCCGTCCCCCTCCCTCACCCCCACTGGAAGTGAGGTCTCGCGGACACAAAGGAAATGAATAAACATAAAAGCACAAATTATTTATTCACTTCGTTTGTTTTGTGTTAGTGCATTCAGGCATTTCCCGAAGTTCAACATGAAGAGAGAAGACTTAGTTTTAACAAAAAATATTACCTCAGTCTCGCGGCCCGAGGTACGTGTAAGCGAAAGGCATTTTAATTTTTCTAAATGATTGAATTTTATTTCAGGGGTTCACTCAGTTGTTGTTGTTTTTTTATCAGCAAGGCAAAATACTTTACCTTACGTTATGATAATTCGGCTGATTCCAACCGCTCTTTCACTTTCTCAGTTGTTTGTTTAGATAACGCACCAAAGAAAAATGTTTCTCTGCAAGAAAACAGAAATTAAAAGATACAGAGGTTTCATTATGGCAGCGTATGTATGGCACTTGCTAAATTGAAGAGACACCCTGTAGGTCGTATTTCCCAGCGTGTCGACTCGTAAGTTGTCGTATGTGGATCACGTGAGGTTTAAAGGTCTACTGGATTTTTTTATTTATACCTCTCTCGTGACATTCGTCGTTCGCTGTTCCAGCAGAGGTCCTAACAATGGCTTCGTCTGCGCTTATTTTAATGGTTCATCTCGTTGTTTTCATTACTTGTGGAGCAACACATGACAACAAACCAGAGCAGATTCACATTGCCTTCACAGGGATTGCTAGCGAGCGAAATGTGAACTATGTGACACCTTCGCCAGATGAAAATCCCGAGACTGTGGTGATGTATGGTACGCGCTCGGACAAGTTAGAAAAGAAAGCAGTCGGAGATTCTTTCGTATTTAACGGTCCAGGGCATAGATTCAGAATTCACAATGTGAAGGTACGAAAAAAATTATTCAATTCAACAAAATTGAATCGACTGCTCGTTTTAATTTACATGGCAATTATGTAATCGTATGCTTCTTTATTCAGCCAACGGTACTTCCAAAAATGATTCTGGTGTTACTACTACTTTAAAATTGATTTTAAACACCTGCTTAATAAAACGCTTGCTATTGCTGATAACTACTCACAGTGAAGAAGATTTGAAACTGATAACCTACATCAAACAAAATTTCTTTCAGTTTCGACTTTAGGGTTAAAAAGAACTTCCGGCCAACCTCAGCTGGCCTTTTGGCCCCATTTCCTATTTCAATAATCTCTCTTACAATCAGTCCATTTTGAAAAATAAGTCACCTGGAGTGGAGCAACAAGGACCAACAACAATGCCTACCAACTCTTCAGTGCTTTGGCATGCTATAGCCTATGAGCAAGCTCTCCGGGGCGCCTTGGGGGCGGTGCGTGATGTGGGGGAGAGCTCCCCAGAGAGCCCTGGCGCGAAGGGAAGTGAGCACGAAAAAACAGGGGGGGGGGGGGGGCGCCACTCTTCTATCTGAACGCCTGGAACAGGCTACTGAAGAGCTTGCTAGCCGACTATCGGGATGGCATCCTTGCAAATGCACCAAAACCCGGAACAACGGAACACAACTCCAGAGCACTCCGGTAAATCCCCGAAAAACCTGGTAATACAGGGGTTATCTAGAGGTTGTAAATTCGTTTTTACTCCGCTTACGTGATTAACTTTCTGTTTTAACCAGAATGATAATATAAAGTAATCATATTTCTACGCCCTAAGAAGACCGAATTATTCTTTCATGCAATGTTTTATCGTTGTTTTGTCTACTCACAAAAGTTGACAGGTCTTGCTCCTAACACGCTCTATTACTACCAAGTTGGTGTGCCAGACAATGGAACGAGTGAAGTGATGTCTTTTTCGAGCAAAGAGGGCAACCTAGTTTTCGCGGTGAGTTTTCAACCAATTAAACTTCTCTCTAAAACGCATGTTCATTCCCACCATCGGAGCCGCCAGGGCTGGGAAAAATGTCACGTGATCCAAGTGATCTGCAAGTGTAAGCTCTCCTAACGGACACTCTCGTTAGCGGGAAACAGCTCTACTTACGTCCGCCGCCTTCACAAAACCCCTTTTTTCTCGACTCCCATACAAACTCTGTATTTTTACATTCCCGTAAGCGGCCAGCTACAGTTACGGGCACCATTTTCGCGACCCGAGGCTGTCCACTCACAAGAGCTTCCACTGTAATATTTAAGCAATAGAAAACGTTTTCCGTGTTTGCATAGCCTTATATAAACACAAACGTTTCTGAGCAAAAACGTACAACTCTTTTTTTATGGCACTGATTAAAAGAGAAATTCTTACCAGTTGTAAAGTCCTGTACACGAAGTCTTTCACGAGTAATCAGTTCCTGTTTTGCAAAAAGATGCTTTCCAAAATACGGATTTTTCTCGCTTAAAATGTCAGCTTAAGCGAAAAAAAGTTGACACAGCTTGTTTGTAAAGATTTTTCAAGTTTCAGCCGACGAAGGAATGGGTAAATAAAGTGATCTTGTCGAGTTTTGATCACTAAAACTTTTTCAAATTCGTGCTTGCGTGATTAGCGCGCGGAAAGCAAAACATCTCGCGTCACAACCATGTTTACATACTCTCATGCAAACACTCCTCTCAGCCAATCAGAGTGCGCGAACTATCTTAGTTATTTTATTAATATAAATACCGGTAACCCACAGTCGCTTATGTCCATCACGTGGATGTCCTATGACGCGAATTTCGTGCAAACAAACAGAAAATTTAAAGTTCAAGGCGTTTTTATAATGATGTTTGTTGGTTAATATACAGTTAGATCAACTGATCAGGAAATGCGCTCGCTCTTCTCTGGCGAACTCATCGAAGACAGGAATTGTGAGAAACGGTAGGCTGCTAAGCAGGCGCCAGTTCTTTTAGGGCAAAGAAAGAAATCTCGAGGACGAGCGTGTCCCCCTCGCGTGGCCTGCAAAAAATAGTAGAGAAACGGCAGAGCTCTAGCTAAAATATGCAGCAGAATTCTAATACAATTTAATTGAAAAGGGACTGTAAGAATAGTTTATGATGAATGAGATGCTTTATATATGATCCTCTTTCATAACCTTTACTAAAACTTATGCTAGCGACATTTGTTTTACGGGGTGTTGCCGAGAGAAAATGGTGTCGTACAGTACCACAAATGATCCCCGACCAGACAGCAAATGATCTCCAAAAATGGACCGTAAATGATCCCTAGAGGAAAAATCGAATGGGTTGAAAAGTAATCAGCACCATTTATCATCCATTCCTAAAATCCATTCCTTTATTTGCAGCTGCTATAATAAAAAATTAACCCTTAAAGCCCCAATATCCACATACAAATTCTCCAAACTGATCTCCATACATTTCCTTTAAGAGTTAGTTGAGAGAATTTGATGGCAGATCAAAGCATTTTCTCTTTAGTGATCATTTCATAAATTCTCATAACCCAATCTCTTGACAAGGTATGAATATTGTTGGGAGAAAATTGACGTTGGTCACCATTGGGACATGAAGGGTTAATTCAAAACCTAAAGTTCAGTTTGGGGATCATTTGCGGTACTGTACAGTCTCGCACGAGACTGGATCGGTGTGAGCTGACGAATTGCACTATGGGTAGGGCTGAGGGACCAATTTGAACCCAGTTTCCCTCGCAGTGTCAGGGACAGCGTCTCCAAATAGACCCGTGGTGCAATTCCTACTTAGCCTCGGGTGTAAGCCTAAAATGGCCAGTAGGGGCACCTTATAACGTGGTTTTACCGTAAGCGTGTGCAGGTAATGTTTATTCCAATATTGCTGTTCCATTAATTCCCTTTTTTACTTGTAGGTGTACGGTGATATGGGCTACACCAACGCTGTAAGTCTTAATCGCCTCATAACCGAAGTAAAAGGCTCGGGATATGACGCTGTACTTCACGTTGGAGGTATTTGAAACAAGTCTGTCTACATATTCTAGCCTGAATTGATCTACCCAGGATGCCACAACTTTTACGCTCGTTGATACCCCTTTCCCCTCCAACGTGGCGTAAAAACAACAGTCATTCAAAGTTTGGTAGATGGGCAATAACAGGGATGTGTTCCTTTAAGTGGCTGATCAGCCCGCGAACAGCGGGCGAGTACTCAGGCCACTTTCGGCATGACTACCTAATTAAATATGCATATATCATGCTATTTTAACCGGGTTTGCTTCCATCAGTGATCCTGAAAAGTGAACTACAAATGTGACTCAATAAAACAAACACATAAAACTTGATTTCAAATAACACGTGACATTGCTTCGTCAATGATGTCACACAACACGTTTTCCTAAACAGGGAAGGGTTGCAACCCTTAATTTTAAAAATTTTCACCACCAAAATGTACGTAAACAGTGTAAATCGCAAATTCGCCTTGTATGATTGGAAACGTTATTTATCCTATTAGCTATTTAATTAATTAACAAGTCACGTGATCCTTTTCCCTTTATTTACCGATTCCTATATAACGTAAACACACATGCAAGGCCAATTCTTCAGAACCTTTTTAATAACCTCTGAAATATACCTAAAAGAACTTGTTGCTAAATCATTATCCTTTCCCCATTTTCGAGTAAATATTTTGACCGTTAATTTTCAATTATTAGTCACTTGACAAAAATTTGTGTTTATAAAATGTGTCATATTGCTATGGCCATTAAGCTACATTAGTAGTCCAGTTTTGAGGATCATTGATAGAAGTAAACCGTTCTAAATAGAATTTTCTCAAAATATGCATATTTAATTAGATAGTCATGCCTCAAGTGGCCTGACTACGAAACCCAGCCTTTTGTAATCTCTTGTGCGCAGAGGACAGCTTTTATCAGCCCGAATTTTTACTTTTTCTTTCTGTCAAAATTGTGACCATAGAGAAATTAAGATTCACGTCTACGCCAATTTGCACCACGTGACCAAGTTTCCCCCTTATTTTCCGTTTACTCTTTATTGCTTCCACACAAAAATAACTAGTTTTATGCACGTTTTAAGAATAGGAATCGTCTGGGACTGTTTTTATCTGCTTATTATTCTGAGAAATTCTCAACTTGAGTCTGACGTTTGCCGTTTTGCGGTAAAGGTGAATCTTAATCTCTCTCATGTCCTTTTCCATACCGCTATTCGCGCCAAATTCCCTTTTAGTTATTAGGTACAATTCTTTGTGATCGTTAGAAGAAGACTGACAAAGGCTTTGGTGTGATGTTAGTAGTCTGAAGTGTCAGAGAGGCTCTCTTGCCTGGCCGCCCGGCCGCACGACTTCCGCGCTAGACCAACTCTTTCACCTTTCTATTAGCTAAAGCAAACTGGTCCGTTTACACAGGTGATCTTTAATGCGATTTCACTGAATCTATCAGCAAAAGTTCTATGGCGATTAATCGCAGCCAAATTACCTTTGTTTCGACGAAACCTGTTTGGAATTTTACAATTTATCGGCGATTTTCTGTACTAGAGTCACTAAAACGGCCACTTACCCCTACACCCAAGGCTATTTCAATCCCGGAGGAGGAGTACTTCCTCATAAGAGGCTATTGGGGATGTGCCGCTGGATGGGGTCGCATTTTCAAGACTGGATTGACTATAATGGGGTCGCAAATTTTCGGATTTGTTGGGGTCAGACAGTTCTTCATATTTACGGTTAGCAAACGTACCAGAATGTTTGTACTGGAGATGAAAAGTAAAGTGTTCTTCATTTGATCTAAAAAATGGGTCAATTCATAAAAATAGAAAGTGACTCAGCTGGGAGAGCGAAAATTACATATTTGCCCAAACGTGACTAAGATGGGGTATATAATTGGGGTATATAAGCTTACGCGACGAGACCACAAAACAATATGGGCAATTTTAAGAAAAAGGAAAAATTACCCAAATCGGCAACAAAGCGAAGCTTTTCTGTCAAAAAATTGCAAAAGTAAACTTATGTGACCTTTTACAGCATTTTATGACACTGATAACCTCGAAATTGAGAAAAGATTTGAAGGATTTACAGTTACCTAGATAGCCTTACGGCGGTACTGTCGCGTTGGCTTGTGGCCTAAAATCCGCCAGCCAGCGTTGCTTGAAATTGCTGTATACGCCCCTGGATACCGATATCTTTTTTATACTGGCATATGGCGTAAACTATAATTTAAGACCATTTCTCAATACATTTAGACATGGCCTATAACATGTACGAAGATGATGGCGAAACTGGAGATGAGTAAGTGTACTACACCATTCTAAAGTGCGTTTGGTAGTTAAGAAAAATGTCACCTTAGTTTTCTTGGTAAATATCTGTTTTTCGAAGAGTCCAAGTTGACATGTTCATTCAAACATGTCCTCTTGTGCATTCCCAAGCAATCTTAATCTGATTTTTGTATTTTTACACGATCACCATGGAAGATGAAAAGTAAATGGTATTAAAATTCAAAACAACCATCGCGGTGACTGCTGGAACTGAACAACTCTTAAACGATGAGGGAGATTGTCGCGATAACGGATCGCTGCTAAGAGAAACTTCTGTTCTACCTTTGCGATCCCAGATGACCACACATTATGATCACCCGTACCGAATGATCGTCGGTTCCAAATGATCGCTGGTTCCAAACGATAGTCATATAATCGCTGGGCCCATATGCAGTCGACTTCCGCTAACTCGAACCCTCGCTAACATCAGAGATCAGATATCTGACTGATCGGACATCGGAAATCAGACAACAGACATCATACATCAGGGATCGGACACGGGACATCGGGCATCAGATATTGGACATGAGAAATCAGAACTCGCAGACATTAGACATAAGACATCAGAAGTCTGACATCTCACATCAGACATCATACATCTGACACCAGACATCAAACATCAGAAATCAGACATCTGACATCGGACATCAGACGTCAGACGACTGACATCTGACATTAGAGGTCTGACAACAAGACATCAGACATCAGAATCAGACATCTGACATCAGACTTTGGACATCGGAAATCAGACACCAGAAATCAGACATCAGAAATCTGACATCGGACATCAGATATCTGACATCAGACGTCTGACTTCTTACATCTGAAATCAGACTCTGGACATCGGACATCTGACATCAGACTTGGGACATCAGACATCGGACATTAGACGTCTGATATCAGACATCAGAAATTTGACATTGGACATCAGACATCAGACGAGTGACAACAGACATCAGACTTCTGACATCAGACTTCGGACATCAGACATCTGACATCAGAAATGCAACATCAGACATCATTAGACATCAGATGTCTGGCAGACATCAGACACCAGACATCGGACATCAGCCATCAGGCATCAGACGTCTGACATCAGACATTAGACGTCTTACATCTGACTTCGGACATCTGACATTATACTACTCCGATCAGTTAGTGTCACAGTTTCTAGATTGGACTGATACAAATGGCATGCCTTGTAACCCAAGTAAATGTAAAGAGTTGACGATCAAAAAGAGAGGCAACCGCGGTCTCTTTTCACCTATTGGGATGATACCAAGCTGTAAAGAAGTAGAGATTTTAGGGGTCACCTTCCACTGCGACATTAAAATTTCAGTGCACGCGAAGGATTTACTTAGTAGAGCCAACAAATCCTTATATGTCCTTAGAATGCTGGGCAAAGGGGGCTACAATCAGTCAGAAATAGACCCTCTCTTTAATGCAATAGTTGTACCTAATATTAATGACGATCATCTGTCTACGCCGCATCTGAGTCCGATCTTACACATGTACAATATTTCTTAGACCGCTGTTTTAAAAGGAAATATACGTCTAAGCCTGTAAGTGTTTACGAATACCTAGAAAGGAAGGACCGTAAAATTTTCAGAAAAAATTCTAATAATAAAAGGACATCCACTTTTATCTATTATGCTTCGTGTTAAACCGTCCAGCTACAATCTTAGGAAAGAAAGTAACTTTAAACCTTAGATTACCACTATGCGCTTTAAAAACTCTTATTAATCGTTTAGTTTCTAAATATGCCGGAATAAGCTATGTAATATACTACATTTTTAATTCTTACTTTTTACATCTTTTACACTCTTTACTAGATGCTAAATTTCTCACACTTCGAACATCAGACATCTGACTTGTCCAATGTCCGAACTCTGATGTCCAATGTACATGGACACTTTGGACATGGAACGTCTGACATCTGACATCAGACGTCTGACATCTGACATAGGACATCAGAAGTCTGACATCAGACATCGGACATCGGGCATCAGATGTTTGACATTAGTCATCAGACGTCTGACATCTGACATAAGACTTCAGACATCTCACGTCTGACATCTGACATCAAACTTAAGATGTGTGACATCTGACATCACACATCGGACATCACTCTACTGATTTTTAAACCTTTGCTGCTTACTTTCTTTTTCAAAATATTAATATATCTCTTGCCAGCCTTGAAGTGAAGTGTGCATGATACTTGCAATCCTCCCCTCATGCAGCATGTCCTTACTTCTGGTTATTTGCTTTTGATTCCCGATAAGTTGAACTGTTTTCGATTTCCCGAAGGTTCCAGTTATTGAGAGTCGACTGTAGTACCTACGGTCTCTGGAAAAAGTTTAGCGATCTAAACGATCGTAGCGGTCGTAACAATTCTATGAAAACCAGGCTTAATAATACTGATTCATCTCTTTTTTAGATTTATGAATGCTATTCAACCGATTGCCACCAAAGTGCCCTATATGGTTCTCCCAGGAAACCATGAGGTAACATTTAGCTATTTCGCCTTTCACTATTGCCCTGGGAACAAAGTTGCTGCCCTAACATCGGTACTCAACCGGTCGTACCCAGTCTGTTTCTCAGTGGATGGAGGCGCGATGAAAATTGGGGGGGGGGAATGAAAGGTGTAAGAATAATAATAATAATAATAATAATAATAATAATAATAATAACAATAATAATCTTTATACAGGGAGCTCACTTCACACAGTGATATTCAATGAGGCCCTGTAAAACAGTAGAAAAATAAATGATCTTAGATAAATAAATAAGTCTAATTAGTAATAAGTAAAAAGTTAAGACCCGGCTAAAAACTTAACTAATATAAGCTACAGGTTAAAAACCTTTAAATGTCAGATAGATTAAAATGTTAAAAGCCACAAAATATCTAAAATATAAAACTTTTAATGCTCTGTTTAAAAAGAAGAAGAGAGTTAATTTCTTTAAAAGATGCCTCTAAAACGTTCCATTTCATAGCGTATTGATAGAAAAGTCTCTGCTTTCCGTGATTCGTTTTAACGAGAGGAAGACGGAAATCGTTCCTTCTTCTAGCTTTTTAACTATGGATGTCTGAGTTTCTCAAAATTTTAAAATTGTGACCCACAAGTCCGTGGATTTACTTAAAAGTGGTAATGTATCTATGTACCAGGCGCTCTTGAGATAAGGTAGGCCATCCGATTGTTTTGAGCGCGTCGGTAAATGAATCATAGTTGGGCAAATCAAGGATAACTTTGGCAGCCTTATTTTGTAAGAGCTTAAATCATGCATTAATGTAATATTATCTCTGTACTGGTATAATCAGCAAAATCCTTTGATTCACTTTCGCAATCAATGATTCGATATGCTCATTCCAAGTCATATTCTCTTCTCAACACCCAGATACTCATGACGAGGCGCAACTGAGATAAAGTAAACATTCTTTGGACTTATTAAAGAAGGAGAATAAAAACTCTGCACATTGGAAGATTTTTTCGCAGAGATTCTCGCAGTAATGTGTACTTTCAATTTAATGAAATAAAAAGTTATAGGGTCTTAACGCTACAGGCACTTTAAACACGAAATCATGCGAGCGCAAGTACACACGGTATTAAGGTAACTGACTAATATGAATGAATCTGGGATCTCCTCTGCAGTATAAAGACAACTTCACTCACTACCGTAACCGCTTTTCTAACATGGAGTTGGGTGTTGGTCAAACAAGCGGAAGTGAAACCAGTTTATGGTATGTATCGATTGATGAGTATATGTCTGTGAAATAATAGGCTACCTTGTGTAGTAGCAAGCTTTTCTCGGCGCCGTCCAAGTCAAGTCATTTACTTGTTATGTAATACTAAGTTCTATCTTGAGGTTCAGTCGGTATGATGCAGGTCTCCTGCCTTGCCGCAGCCCCTGGGGCTCTTCTCGCCATTCTTTACTTTTCTTCATGCCATATTTTCCCACTCGTTTAGACTTTCCCTCGACCTCACTATCTGTCCCTGGGTCTCCGAGGATGATTCGATTGATTCTATCACGCTCTTTGATTCTCCCCAGTCTCTCGATTAATTCGCTTCGTTAGTCGATTTTTTGCGCCCTTTTTCCTTACCATGACGACTAACGAAATGAGGAACTCATTGGTTCGACCAATGGTTCCTGTTTCGAAAAGTCTCAAGTTATTGAGACCAGCTCTCTGTCCATTCTTCTGTCAAAATAAAGGCGTTTTAAAAGACAGCTTGGGAATTTTTTTCATATCCGTCGAAAGCAATATCTCCGTGTTGTTTACTATTTTATGGCTTATCAGTTAACGTAATTTGTAAATCTTGGACCGCGAGAAGTGTAGTCTAATAATTTTCTCAGAGGTAGTGGAGCAAGAGAAACAGGCGACCAAGGGTGAAATGTTTCCGCATGATCGACTTCTGAGAGAAAAGTTGACAAACTATAATCTTGCTTCGATTTGGTTTCCAGGTGGAGTATGGATATAGGACTGATTCATTTCGTGGGTTTTGACACCGAAGTATATTTTTATTACTCGAATAAGGTAAGAACATTCTAAACAGATTGTGTAGAGCTGTTGATGTAAGGGAATCCGAGAGATTTTTGCTGACTGAATCCAGAATGCGGGAAAATTTTGTCTGTGGAATCCGGAATCCTGTTCTTTGGAATCCGGAATTACAGCTCAAGGAGTTCGGAATACCAGTAACGATTGGAATCCAGAATCCAAGTTCCACTGACAAATACTGGAATCCAGTACCTGGAATCCGGAATCCACGGTGTGGAATCCAGAATCTAAGACTGTCTTGGATTCCCTTACATGGAGCGACTCCGAAATGTAATTCTTGTTTTTCTTCTTTGTTTGGAATGGGCCTCTGGTTTGGTTATTTGAACGCATACTCGATCATACTGTCCATTGTTATGCGAAATGAGTGTTGTTCTGTAAAAGGGTTGAGTTCGAGAATGAAAGCGAAGCCTTTGACAATTTTCAGATACCGTAAAATTCCGAAAATAAGCCCGGGGCTTATATTTTTCAAAGGCCCTTTTTGAGGGGCTTATTTTCGGAGGGGCTTACCTACGGAGGGAAATTTGCGTTTCAAAATCGACTGGGCTAGCCTTATAGTTGGAAGTAAACTTAACGTTTTTGCTTTGTTTTACTTTGTATTTGAGGGCAATTTTCCAAGTACAAGCCCCCGAGGGCTTATATTTGGAGGGGCGATTTAACGGAGGGTTTCTTGCGTTACCAGTTTGAGGGGCTTATATTTAGAGGGCCTTATACATGGAGGGGCTTATTTTCGGAATTTTACAGTATATTGCTAATTAAAGCACTGTTGGTGGTACGTTATACCTGTAGTCAAAAGTTGTAACAGAAATTGTACACTCTCTAGTTGGAAATTTCGGGACTTAATCAATCTACATTAAAATTAGAAATTGCAGTGTCTCCTTTTTTTCTCTACTTTAGGGTCAAATACAAAGACAGCTCAATTGGCTTGAGGCTGATTTAATTAAGGTATAGTCAATATTTGACATTATATTTATTAAATCTTCCTCTATTTTTTTTTTGTGTGTGCCTGCGTTTCCTTTCAGTATTTTGCCTTGCTTTCAAAAAGAAATTTGCGGTCTGCATTGGTCACTGCGGACTTGCTTTCATTTACCCGGGGTACGTCTGTGCCTTCTTGCCTTATAACTGCATTTGTTTTCTGTTTCCTTAAACTGTTGACTTAATCTCGTACCCAGATCTCACTCTGCTTTACACTGAAAAGTGATATCTCCCTTTCCCTTGGCCGTGGGAGATCTGGGTACGAGATTACTGTTGACTTGGTTTATCTAGTCGCGCATAGACTAAGCCGGTAAGGTGTTGTTACCAATTGCATCATGGGACTTTTAGGGGACGCTGACTATCACTTCTTTTCTAGCTTGGCTATTAACAAAGTTACGCAGCAAACTCGGGCTAAATTTTTCCCCCAAAACAGTCCCATAGTGCAATGCGACACAACACCGCTCCAGTCTCCAGCGCGTTCCTACATAAATGGCCAAAACGACATTGTACATGTGGTGTGTCCAAGTCACCTGGTACTTGAGTAGTGCTGCTGTGCTGTCAGTTTTATTTGCCTCTTACTTGCCTCTGATTTGAAAAACACATGCATGCACTTGCTGTTTTTATTTCACAAGTTGAATCCTCTTTTCCTAATCTAGTCCAACGTCATTCTCTCGATCTATTTTGTTTCTTTTAAAAAGGCAAATCAGCAAAGGGAGAAGACACCATGGATCGTTTCTCTTGCCCACAAGGTATTCTCTCTTTTTGAATCCCCCATTGCTCCTCAAAATTTTGCATAAACATTGTCTTCAATTTCTCTTGGGACGACTATCATACCTAGGAGAAATAAGAAACAAAGGTTATTCAAAATTTAGGGGGATGGCAAACAAGGTGTATTATGGGAGATGTGTAAATGGCAAATGATCTCATAACCCTAACAACAGATTGACGACCAATCGTGTGCTCAGATTTCGCGGGTTTCTACTGAGATCCGCACGTGGTACCATCTTACGACTCAGGGGCCCTCAGAATTTAGGTACGAGTCAGGAAATTCATCTCCGTGTGATTGTTCTCCTTGATTCTTGACTGTAGGCTTGGTTTATGGAAAAGACTGACTTCTCAGCTTTTGGTCCTCTTCTTCATAAATACGGTGTCGATTTACACTTGTGCGGCCACGCACATAACTACCAGCGGCTTTATCCAAGTAGGTGGCTCCTTTCTTTTATGCTGTACTTATGTTTGCACGCTTAATTACAAATACCTCAGTGGTGGTTTTTTCTCTTGCATTCAAGTTTTTGTCTGCTTTAATCTGTCTGCTTTTTATTTTGTTTGTTTGCGTTTTGCGTTTAGCGTACAAGAACAATGTTTTCGCTTGTATTTAAATTAACTAACGTACATAACCCAGAACCTACAGGGCCAATATGAGCACCCTTTTGCCCGTCTTAATACTTGCAATCAATCAGGCAGATAAGGAGTAACCTGACAGCAGTAACAGTGGCGGATCCAGACCTTCGGATAAGGGGGGGGGCCCTCAGTTTGGTCTAAAAATAAGGGGGGGCGGGCCTAGATCCACCAATGAGTAAGCACGGCCTCTCAAGACGAACCACAGAACATAGTTTAACAGACCATTGGCGGCGTCTTTTACCCGTCTAGATGAACTTATTTCGAGACGCACATCACCCTGATACCAATTTCGTCCCAGACGGATAATGAGCCCCTAGTACTAGAGTAATAAAGGACAGTCTCGATGACGTATTAGTCAACTTCTAGCATGTTATCCTTTATCTACCCTCCGTACGCACGGTTTGTTATAAAAGCCTTTACGCAGCGTTCTTTATACGTGATTATTTTCAGAATAGCAACTGCGCAAAGAAACTGAAAATTATAATCAGAATAACAAAGTCTTTTCATTTTGTGGCAAATAGCTTACAATGGAAGCGTGGATAAGCCAACGGACAATCACGTGTATGTAAATCCCAGGTACAAGACTGATATTGTAGCAGGATCGGCGGGCTCACATGAAAAACTTTCCAACTGGACCCGCGCGCCTGATAACCTGTCGGCAAAATACATCTACGACTATGGGTAGGTTAGACAGGAGTAAGGGATGCACACCAATATCTACCTCTTTAGTAGCGCGAAAAGGCGTTTCTTCTTGCTTCTTGACAAATGAAAAAGGTGAATTTTAATTTAGTAAACGAATGTTAAAAAATATGATAATATAATCAGCGTCGATCGCGAGCGTATTAAGTCACCGACAGGATTCGAACCATATAACGTTCCGAACACTTTGCGGGCACTCCGCGATTTACTGAGCCACGAAGAGACTCGTGACTCATGAGATTCACTCTTCTTTTTTCACGTACATGCCGTTTTTGAACATCTTGGTTGTTTCTTTATTATAGTGGCAAGTGTCACTGAAGAGTGGACAATTTCCTAAAGTTTTTCTTTAAAAAATTCGGGTTGGTTAAGTTTAGCTGTTTGTTCTCTCTTTCGAGGGGCACCGACTGTATTTTCAAAGGTACCTTTGTAGGTAACTTGTCCGTTGACCCTTCATATTGCTCCAAAATAACGATCCACATAGCTTCAATTAGATTACAAAGGGAGTGGTTGAGACGACTACCACTAGTCACCACAAGTGTTACCGGAAGTGACTACTCGCAGTTTGTAGATGTATTTTGCCAGTTGTCAGGTTCATAAACCTGACTCGTCCCCAGTCGTCTCTCATTATTAGTATTTGGCTTGGAAGACTAGAGCAAGCGCTTACCTAGTAAATAATTAATGAGTAGAGACAACTTGGAGACGACCGGGGAAAAGTCAGTTTATAAACCACGCAAATCGCTTTCGATCAATCTTTGGTGATGATATTTCTGACATTGTAAAATTGATTCCAGCTTACGATGGGAGAGTGGACGACAATCATACTGACAAAAATGTGTATGTTAACCCCGTTTATTTGACGACTATTGTGGCTGGATCCGCGGGCTCAAAAGAAAAACTTTCCGACGGAAAAGCGCCTCACAGAGCGCTGGCAGAATACATCGAAGAGTACGGGTGAGTGGACCTCGCTCCCATTCTACTAAGATGTAAAGCCCGGAAACGTTATCCAGGAATCCGTGCGTCAATAATCGACAAAGAAGCAAAAAGGGCGGTACGTTTTTATCGTAGCCAAAAAAGAGGGAGGGGCAAGTAGATGACTTCAAAAACGTTCTCGACGTGATCACTCATTTTTGTTCCCATGCGCGATCTATTTCCTTTGCTGTTCATTAAAGTATATTACCTAAAAAGACTAAACGTGCCCGTGTATTTAATTTTAACCCCAACTGGACTAATCGCCAATTTGAGTTTTTTGTTTACGCAAAATTTCTGATGTGTAATACGATTAGGTCATGTTTTTCACAATTTCCCCTCTGTAGCTATGGTCATCTCCAGGCCATAAACAGGACCCATTTGTACTGGAGCTGGGAGAACACACATGACAATGTGCGAACAGTTTTCCAAGACTACCTGTGGATCATACAAGAGAACCATGGCATGAGAATGTTCCCTGAAGAGCCTCCTGCCCCGGTAGCAACCGATGCCACGGAAGAGATTCAAGTCGTTGAAGTTTAAAAAAGATTTTCACACAACCAAACAGATCATTAAATCTTCTAAAAGTGTTAATTGGTCAGTCTAAGTAGACATGATTTTTCAAAATCCAACCATTAGAGTGCTGCCAGAATAGCTTGTCAGCACTCCGTCGTTTTCATAAGGAAATCTGGAGATTAGTTTTCCACAACCTCGATCCCAACGCCTTTCCTGGGAACGAGGTTGTAGTCTCTCACGCAGCCGTTTACCTCCGAGCAAGCTCTCTATTTGGGGGAGTCGCGAGGAGTCAATCGCTCGAGCTTTGCGTGACAAGACAAGAACGGCTGCGTGGAAAACTAGCTGGAGATGAGCTTGCTGAAGAGTAGCATGACAAGAAGAATCCATTTTTAGGTTGCGATTAATTTATTTAATGTTTTAGAAGTAAATGTAGTTTGAATATATGTAGGAAAACCACAAATAATAAATTGTCACGACAATCTTTGTTAATTTGCAACTTAGTAGTCTAGGGATTGTCATTTATCACAGCGTAACAAACATGGACACCTTTAACTCAATCTATTCTTCCTCGCCCCATCCTTGCCTGGGACCAGACTCCGCAGTGGGGAAAAATGGCAAAAAACGGGGTCTAATAGCAAAAATATTGGCAGGCGAAGCGAGTCGAGCGGTGACTACCTCTCGGCTCGCTTCGCTCGCCGATTTTTCTCCTTTTACTTTTAATGCGGAGCCTGGTACGAGGCTAGCCCCATCCTAAGTCTCCAACGTTGCCGTTTTTAGGGTCGTCACATGCGAAGTGTTTCGTGTTTTAAGTGTCGTCACCCAACTCTCTGCAACATGACGACTCTAAAACTTATGCATCGGAGAGTACTCATCTCCTCTAGACTGCTAAACGTCTAACTGCAATTTTGCTCCAACTACTTGGGCTAGGCTAGGCTGTTGCGGTTCGGTATGCTAAGAAACTGGACGCAAATAAGAAATGGCTAACCTGCGATCACGCGGTCCTTCCTTCTTCCCGCCTGATCGCAGGTTAAGAACGGGCCTCAACCGAGTAGTGTGTTCTCCTCTTGTGTGCGCACCGTTTCTCGCAAAGACGTTTTTGAGCCACCCACGTCAACCGGAAGTACGGTCGTTTTTCTTTCACTATGCCTTTACTTGAATAAATTTGTATTACTAAGTGTCTTAACTCATAAAGAGAAGATTTGCCTTAGAATTAGGGAGAAACCACTGCGGGAGAATGGAAAAAGTCTACTTCCGGTTGACGTTCGTCGCTTAAGGCAAAGACGTTTTTGAGCGACGCACGTCAACCGGAAGTGAGGCCTTCTCCCTTTTTATATGCCTAGACACTACCAAATTTGTATTGCTGAGTTTCTTTTCTCTTATAAAGACGATTTACCTAAGGGTTTCAACCAAACCACAGCCCAATGCTGCAAAAAGTCCACTTCCGGTTGACGTCCGTCGCTCAAAAACGCTGTTGCTTAAGCTCCCTAATGTCTTTACTTAAGCTCCCTATTTTTTATCTACCTGCTACGTATGTCACCTTTAATTTCTGGGGTTCATTTTTCTTTTGATACCGCTTTGAGAGCGAAAATCTTAAGTGTCTCGCCGTTAGACTGACGTTTGCTGGAAATGCTATTGGATCAGTCAAGTTTTTTAGCTGGTCAGCTTAAATAGCCTAGACTAAAGACTTGCCGCACTGGTAAGTAGAAGTTGTTCAAAACTAAACACAATCTTTTGTTTTAAACTGTTTGCGCTAATTGATTTGTTGCTTTAGAGCTAGTATTCTTGAGGCTGAAAATGAGTTAAAGCTACGCCCGCGAAAAAATAGATTTTTTCAACGTTTTAATGGAGTGTTTTCGAACAGTCCGAGGAGGAGTGCTTTACTCCCGTCATTTTTATCAGGGAACTCCTTCTCCCTCGCGAAATCACTTTCCTGCCGATGAAAATCTTATCGAAAACAGGAAGCATGGCAAACAGACTTCGTGCTGTGGTGAGCTGTTCAGTTTCGAGTTTTCGTTTACTTCTTAAATCACCCACCCAGCCCCCAGCAAACGGCAAGCGTAAATTTACATCACGTGACGAGGAACCGATTGCCCGGCTCTTGGCGTGACCAAGTTTTCTCTTTGCTTGTCGTTTACTGTCCATCATCATCTGGTCCATCATATAAACCCAATAATTAGTAGTGGTCATTTTCATCCAAAGGGTTATTTTGTACATTTAAATAGCTGCTTATTTCAGACCTTGACAGGAGCCGATTACTGATAATCGGCTCCTGACGTCATGAATTTGTCGTTTACCATAAACCTAATTTGTAATCTCTCTTTCATCTGTCTTCTCTGTTGAAGATGTTATGTCATGATGTATAGGTATGAAAGTACAAAAAACATTTTTCAAAATGTGAATAAAATGATAGACTCCCCAGTGGGGCCTTTTCCCGCCCACATGACTGGACAAACAGAAATAATCAGTTTTGACGCGGTTCCTAAGCAACTCGACTCACATTTCCGCGTACGTGAGGGAATTATCAAAACAGGTTAGTGTTTTTACTGTTTCCTCTGGGTTTTGAAAGGAAGTTTCAAGTCTTGACTTAAGGGCATATGAAGGAAGCCATTTCAAGATAACAAGATTATAAACACAGCCATTTGCAGACACAAGTAAGCTTGAAAAGACTGAAGAAATACAGGCTATTTGAAAAATTACAAACATGGAGGAAAAGATGATGTTCGGTATAAATGGCATGGAGCAAAACGATGCAGGAGCTCTTACGCCTGAGCAGCAAGAAAAACTCAACGAATTTAAGGTAAATATTCTGTTTTCTTCAACGAGATACTTCGGTTAAGAAGAGACACACGGTTTTTATTATTCCAATTTTTCACGCCCACAGATCAACACAAGGTTTGGAAATGAGAGATACTTGAGGGAACATCCAGAAGTCTCTTGTCTTTTGACTGGTTTTCTTGGGTGAGTTTCTCTTTTTGTCGTAGCGTAACGAACATGAAAAGAAGTCTTATGGCATTTGATTTGCTGCTGCTCGACTTTTTCTTGATGATAAGTATTTGAACTTATGAATTATAGTCAACAGTAATAAGTTTCTTACTTTCGTGATGTGTGTCTAATTGCATGATTAGCGTGTGCTTAGCGCTTCTAATTCTCACGTCCTAAACCAAAAGTAGCGAATGTAGCAAACCTGGCTCACCTGACTTGCTAAATCGTTGAAATTTGAAATTTGAAAACTAAAATTGATCAAGAGTGCAGTATTGATATTGGTTTAATAATAAATAAATTACAACTATTTTGTTCCTGTTCATTGAGGGTTTTTAAGACATGGAGAACATTAACTTGTGATAATTTGTGTTGGTAAATAATGGTAATTGAACTAAGTTGAGTGCAATTTGGTCTAAAAACAACATGTGATTACAAAATCGAATGAGGCAAGCCGACCAAGGTGACAAGTATGATTTCAGACCAAATTTGCACGACACGAAGTTCAGTAGCGCTTTATACTATTACTAAAAATAGGTTTTGTCACCTTAGACCCCCCCGCGTGACTCAGACAAACTTTGCATTCTACTCCAAGGCTTTGTATGGGAAACATACGTTTCCGACATGAAAATTGTTCATAAAATTCGCAGTTAGTGTTTTTAAAATGTTGTTTGAGCATAATTCCAATATATAAAAGGCACTACTGCTATTGAGAGCAAAACCTGGTCCAGTAACTCAAATAAATGGTTAAAATCAGAAAATAAAGCAACTCGATCAAAGAAGGCTACTGAAATCGGATCCCGGCAGAAAGCACCGCTATGCATTGAAACATGACGTAACATTATTGGCTGTGTAATACTCCAAAACCGAAATTGCTAAAGAGAAAATGGAGTTTGGATGTGCTTCTCGCAAGCCTGTGACAGAATATCTAAGGTGGAAAGCACACCAATATTAGCACAAACCGGAAATTGTATACTGAGTTTGCTCTTTTGTTGTGCGGCCAGGTAGACCATATGAATCCGCGACAAATACTTTAGTACTTTATATCCCATAGTACTAAGTAGCGTAACATAAGCACTCAAAAAAGAAATTGAGCAACCTTTGCCTATAAATTTAACCAAATGCACCGTTCCACGCACAGCTATGGAGCCCTGCTCTCCACACATTTTATTAACATAATTTTACCCACAGCAAATATGACACCACATACGAAATAAAACCACTCATCTGTACAGTTTTTTCCATGTTTAACGCTTTCTTGGCACGAGTTGATTATTTTCAGGATATTTATTATCGAAACCAAGGTGGATTTTGTTTCCTTTAACAATAAACATCTCCAAAGACGACGAAAATTTGTTGTCAAACGTGATTTTCCCATACTAAACTCTTACACTGGTCAGGTTTAATGTCTGAGTCACAACAGGCACCAGAAATTTGTGATGTCATTAGTAGAAAGCGCTATTAACACTTTATTATAGCCGGTTTGAAATCACAGAATTCAGTCAGAACCAATTCATTGATCAAGTAGCCGATTTGTTGAAAAGTGGAAACAAAAAGGCTTTTACAACTCAGAAATGATATGATATAGAACAAAAAGTTGTGTGATTTAAAACAGAAATGATGTGATTTAGAACCGTTGAATGACGCAATTTATAACTGATGTGATTTAGAGCAAAAAATAGTGTGAATCTAATTGTGGGGATCACAATTGATTTCAAAATGGATGTAATAAAATAAATTATTATTATTTAGTGCTGGGTTTAACAGCCTGATGATTCAGACATACATGTACAGTAAAAACTATTTGTAGTGAACTAAAAAGTTGGCGAGCAGGGTATATCACCAGACCCCAGTTGCTGTAGCGGTGGACATCACCATTTTACCCTGGGCAGCCTTTCAGCCAGACATTGAAAACTGGCCGTCCAGAAGGCTTGTTGTCCTATAAAATTATAAGAGATTAAGTGAATTTTCCGTGTATTTCTTCCAAAAATGGGCATCCATAGGATGGCTGGACACCCTTCTGGCTAAAACCTTGATTCTGGCTAAATCACTTTCCACCAGATAACACAAATGGTTTCCTTAAAACTTATCCACTGGATAATGATCAATGTCCAGTGGATGTTACCCTAACAACTGGGCTCTGGTCCCCTTTGTCTTTTATATGAGCCTGTCAGCAAACTGAAAAGCTGGCTTTACACCCCAGGGCCCAGCTGTTGGAAGGTTGATTAGCACTTGTCCAGGGTTAAATTTTAATGCGGGTTTCTTTTTCTTTTGTTAAAAAGCATTTTCTTGGATTGTTTTTCCTACTGTTTTTAGACGGTCTATCCAATCATCAAATTGTAGAGCAGGGCTCAAAGTTAGCGACTAACTGGTCGCATATGCGACTGGATTTTTGGTTGTGCGCCTGAAAATTCATGTGTAATCGCACCTGTTCGCCGTAAAACCCAAAGCACAGTGCAACTGACTTACTTCCGACTATACTTACAAACTTGAACTAGAAAGACGGTGTATGTTTAATTGGTCTTTTCTCCCAATGGATTCTACGAACTCGAATGTTCTTTTTCGTTTCGATGTTTTACTCCATCCCAGACTCTTCTGTTTTGTAATAAACACCGCTGACACATGCAAATATATGCTACAAACGAAACACGTACTTTTTGTGCAACGGACGATCATGTCGAACATTCAGTTTTAACGTCAATCAAACAAAAACAGTGCGGATTAAGAGCCTTTTTTCCAGGTAAGAACCGTGTTCCCCGTAAATTTTAGTGCACCAGGTAAGGGACTATTCATGGCCGGTAAGGCAAAAAAATATGTGCCAGAAGTGCACTTTCCTGGGGGAGGGGAGGTAGTGGAGTGAGGGACATTGGCTTTGACCTTGCTGTGAAATTTAGAAGCTAAGTTCTCTGAAATGTCATTCCCTCATTTTAAGACCTACGTTACGTAAATCAGTCGTTGTTATTTTTCGACAACACTAAAAAACGTTTGATTCCAACAATATTACACTGTCTTCAACACTCTAGAAAAGCTGTGTGTCCTTTAGTACACTTCCATATATTCATTCATTACTTTGATCGGATCAGATAGAAACTAGTGTATTTTTTTAAAACAACTTATTTAGTAAACCTTCAAGCGGTTGCAGGCGGTAAGAAGTGTTGCTTCAGACGATAAATTTTACCGGTTACCGCCTGATAAGGAGACCACTGTAAGAAAGTTTTTTAAGTCGTATTCCAGTTACATGTAAGTCATTGCGCATTTAACAGATTCATTAAAGATTAATTTTCATTCTTGTTCGACACACTTATTATTGTCAGTTTTGAATTGTTTTTCAAGTGTAAGTTTTCTTTAGTCACAACTGTGCTGTCAAAAAGAGAAATTAGTATTAAAAATCACAACGGTATTACTGCGTAGCAAATCGGCTGTGTTTTATCAATCACAGGACTGAAGTAAAAGTAACAAACTGAAGATGACAAATAAACGTGGCACTGTTAAGCTTTTTACTTTTTCTATTGAAATAGATGCTCCCAACATTATAAGCTGTGCTCCTAAAATTTTCAGTTGTGTGCGTAAAATTTTGGCAGTGCGCCTAAAAATTTACATCTGGTAGCACAAGTGCTCCCAAACTCAAATTTAAACTTTGAGCCCTGTAGAGGAAAAGAGTAAAACTGAGTTTGCTTTTTAAGCTTTGATATCCAATTCAAAATTTAGCACTAACCCTTGGTTATCTTAACTCACTTTTGAACAACCCAGCCTAGACCTTAAGAATTTTAAGAGGACTGATGGTCTTTTTTATCTTTCACATGTCTGCAGAAGTATTTTGCAAGAAAGACCAGAAAATGTCAGAGAATATGCATCAAGTGAGTGAGGTTTCTTTGGTACTTTCTCAACCACATTAGCCTGTTCACACGCCTTCTATATTTTTCTCTTTAGAGTGTGCACACAGGACTGAAAACCATAAGATTTTACTTACTTCTGGTGCAAGAGGAAAGTGCAAATGAGAAAACATGTTTTGTAGACATCTTATTTTATTAGCTTGGAAATATATTTTTTGTTAAAATCAGTGAAACCTGTACTGAGCGGACACCCTCGGGGAATGCTGTAGTGTCTGCTTAATACAGGGTGTCCGCCAAATTCAGGTTTTGATAGATAACGTCATATGAGGTGTCAAATGCCATTCAAATGAACAGTGGAAACGCTTAGAATACTTCCACAGGCTATGATGATATACGTTTGCATTTAATCTTTATTAAAGTGGACCAATAAATTGATCATAGTACTTTAAACATAGATTGCAACTCAAATTTGAAGAAATCAGACAAATAAAACAAGCTCTATACAAAATAGAAAAAAAGAAATAGAAAACAATACTGTACTGTGAAACTAATCAAATAAGTTCATCAATTCACGTTTTTTAATGTGAAAATCGAAAAATTTGTGGGTGACAATCTTTTGCATTTCCGGTGTCTGGCATGTTGAGTGGTAGAATTTAATTACAAGAGTCCGTTTATTACAAGTTGGCAATGATAAAAATGACCATTTCAGGTACATTGTAGGTGTCCATGTCCGCTTAATAGAGATTTCATTTAAAGTAAAGAAGGGAAATAACTTTGGGGACTTCGGCTACTGTCCGCTTCATAGAGGGTGTCTGCTTTATAAAATTCATGATTTGCAATGAAGAAATCCCTGACGCAAACACAAACTTTAAGCAGTATCTTGCTTTGGGTGTTGGCAACGTTTGAAACCCCTGACTAGAAGTGCATAAATCTTCATATCATACTAAGCCTTAACCCAGGAATTGCTGAATATCACCCTCCATATTTTTCTCACTGTTCCCATACATTTCTTGTGATATTGGTGAGGAGAATTTGTTTAATAATGAAGACCTTAGTACCCTAGTCCCAGAGGTTTTTCTTGAAATTTTTATTTGTAGACAAGCAAGTGAGCTGCAAAGCGGCAAGGAGAAAAAGAAACAAGGTTTTTCCCTCTCTCCTCCCCTCTTTGCAGCTCGCTCTTTCCTTCATGAAGAAAAATTTGAAGGAAAACCTCTGGGACCAGGGTAAGTCCTTAGGTAGTTACATGGTTTGATTATTCCCTCCTTTCTCGTGATCTTAAGGTAAATAGTGTAATCATGACTGTGATCTTCAAATAACAGAATTCTGATTACAAAAAACTGATTTTTTTTGTAATGCTGATATTTTTGTTTATGTTTTTATTACAGAGTATTTTTCAAACCCTGACTTACCCAGTAAAGTGGAATTACAAGTTGCAGAGTTAAATAGCAGACTTAAAAGAACAAACAGACCCTAATGGTAATATCACAAATATCAGTGAAATAACTTTTGCATTTTTTAAGCTGTACTTGATTTTAAATATGCTTCTGTATAATATAAACTGGTCACTTTATTTAATTAATCTGCCACTGTTGTTAATCGTAACTTCTCAGTTGTAAATAAAGATCTATTTATTTCTGTGTTTGCCCTTCTTTGTATTAGCAGTTTTAGAATAGTTTTCAATTGATTTTTATTAAATCAAAATTATGTTGTTGTTCTTAGTCCAGCCTCGTTCACAAGATGATGAGTAGGAGAGGATCCTGGGAAAAAGGTTGTTCTTGGTCTTGTAAAATCCTTGACAAATACATGTAGATACCCTCAAGTATCTGGTACATTTTAATGGTCAGTTTTGTGTGGTTGAGATTGAACAAGATGTGGAAGAGAGAATTACAAATAATGCTTTTAGTTTGAGGAAAGTATTTCACCTTCTAAGACGTTGTCTTTTGATGTCCTGTACCAACAGGTATAAAAGGGTTGTACAGTATAACCTATGCTTAGTGGACAAATATGGGACCCTTCCCAATGTCTGTTAAAAAGCGGTATCTGTAGCTTGCAAGCAAGCTCTCCTTTTTTTCAAAAGAATAAACAAAAACCACTAAGGACACAAAAATAAGTGCAGTATGTCGTACTAACAACAAAAATCTTTACTTCAATGGTCGCAATGCTCTTAGAGGTACATATATCCTGTGCAAGTAACATTCTTTTGTTTACAAACCATTTAAACAGTATACAACATAGTGCTACATAGCCTCCTATGTTTAGCTTTACAAATTGCAATAGCTTTACAAAAGATGGCTTATTCACCAAAAAAATGTGGATGTTTCTCGTTAAAATGCGAACTTGACTTTCTAGATAAGTTTCCATTATATTGCGCAACTACTTAATATGTAGGCTATGTAGGTTCCTAAAACAGTTTCATATTTTTGTAGGAGGCAAATGGTCTTGACATCTTATTACACGCGGTCGTGGTAATAATAAGCATAATTTTATAACCAAGGCCCCGTCCACAAGTATCCTCATATTTTTTGAAAACGGAGATGTTTTCTCCGTGTTCCAGAATATACCCATCGTTACGCAGCGTAATCGAATCGTTTCGCTCGTCCACATGAAAACGCTAAAACGATGAAAATCAGGAACCCATAAAATGTGCCTCAAAATAAACAGTCCGTAAAAATGCCGTGACATAGGCCTAGTATAGGATTTGCTCGCTCCTAGTAATGAGCTCCTACACGATAGCATCCCCCACGGAACATACGTCATGCTAGAAGTTATATGATGTGTGACATCATCGTATTCGAAAACTTCCGTTTTCGTCTGTCCACACGTAAACGAAAGGCCGACGTTTTCAAAAATCTCCACTCTTGAGTGCGTTTTTGAAAAGATCCGTTTTCGGTGACCGTTTCTACCAGATACGTGTGGACGGTGGGCCAAACCGGGGTGGGGTGGAGGGGATATTCGTTTTCAGACAAAAACCGACACGTGTGGTGTGGACGGGCGGGGCCTAATAGTTTTTGGATTGAAAAACAGTGACATTGTCAGATAAAGAATGACTTTTTTTTGTATTTTCAAACAAAAACCGACACTACTACCGTAAGATTCCGAAAATAATCCCCGGGGCTTATATTTTTCAAAGGCCCTTTTTGAGGGGCTTATGTAAGGAGGGAAATTGGCGTTTCAAAATCGATTGGGCTAGCCTTCTTCTTGGAAGGAAATGATCGTTTTTCTTTGTTTTACTTTGTACTTGAGGGCAATTTCCAAGTACAAGTCCCGGGGGCGGGGGGGGCTTATATTTAGAGGGGCGATTTAAAGAAAGGTTTTTTGCGTTACAAGTTCGCGGGGGCTTCTGTTTGGAGGGGCTTATTTTCGGAATTTTACCGTAGTTTTTGGATTGAAAAACAGCGACATTGAGCAGTGACATTGTCAGGTAAAGAATGAACTGTCAAAGGCTTAGGGATCATCTGGTCCTTATAAAGTGGGGATCAAAATCTCCAAATTTTAGCCTGACAGATTCTTGAATTAAAGTCATTGATGATATAAAAAGATTACTCTCTGATATCTAAAAATACTTTTATGCTCAAAACGCTGGATTACTGGCTCCTGAGAGAATGAGCTCTCTCATGCTTTTCCCAAAATAGTTGCATCGATAAAGAAACACTCCCCCTTCCTCAGTCGTGGGAGGGTGTGTTGAGTGTATCCTGTCTTTCCTCCTCAACGCCCACCATGCAGACTAAACTAAAAGCTGCAATGGAGACTAAAAGAATTAAGGGGGGGAGATCTGAAAGGGATTCAAATGATATTTCCCCTTAACTGAGTTTCACCTGAAACTTTGAATTTTAGATGCTTAAAAAGTTACAATTTCATCAGCGCTAAACCCGCTAGTTTTCAGTAGACGAAAACCTTAGACTGCTTTAATGACAACAAAAACTATTTTATGAACCATATTATACTAAGTTAATGTGAGTAAACAAAGCATGAAAGGTTCAGCAAAGTGAGCAGCAGAAGAGTAATAATGAAATACAGCAAAAGTTTCTCTTTGTCGTCAGCTTGAGCAGTGTTCTCGATCCCCGCTGTCTGTATAGAAAGAATTGAAACAAAGAAAAGAAAAATGCCGTAAACTGTATGTTTTGGTTGTAAAATTATTAATGCAATATAATACAATATAATAGCGTTAGTGTTTCTAGACGAAAAGCGGAAGAGTAGATAAATATCTTATGCCCCATTCACACCAAATAAACCTGTTGAATTAAACCAGGTTTTAAAAATCATGAAAACAGAACAGGAAAATTGGAACACAGGCTTTTACACAGGGTTCAAACAAATTTTAACAGATCTCGTTATTATAATGTGCAAAACATTTTCAATTGATAACATCGTCAGTACCCCAGCAGTTTTTATGAAGTTTTTTTTTTTTTTAACTATAAAACAGCTTTTAAACATTTTTAAGCTTTGGTGTGAACGGAAAATCTAATGGATCGGCCATATCATCGTTCTCCGTTAAAGACTTAAAAAGTATGGCTTGTCTCAGGGTTGTCTGACCGCACATGCACTCCTTCGTATACGAAAGTACGCATGTCACATATGAGAGAAGAAGCAAACTAAAAAGATTTTTCAGCCCCCGAGTCAATAGACTGCGAGCAGTCCCTCTTCAGTCAGTCGAGTATAAGCTCGGCAGGACTTGAGAGAGCGAATTGGCCGAGAGGGAAACTTCCCTTCGCTCGATTTTCTCGCACGCGTGACCATCCTGAGGGATTGCTTGCAGTTACCCTTCGAACACAGTCTCCTTCGATCTTACTAGATACGTCGGGAAAGATCGAAGCGACTCTGCTAACAGGGTAGCTTGCAGTCTACCGAGTCAACTAAAGGCAAACGCCGCGACTGCTTTATCGAAAACGAGAACGTCGAAAATGCATATTTGGTCTAAAAAGCCTGGTTTTCAAACAATCTTCTCCATCTCCTTGATCGCCAGAGTCGGGTTAAAATATGTGCAGGACGGAATGGAATGATTACTATGAAAACATTTACCGTCTTAAACCATTGTTATTTGTATCGATAGTGACTGGACCGCGCTGGTCGATCGCAGCCAACATATAAAAACCAGGCCTACAATTTGTAGGTCTGTACATTGGAGGGTATCATTGGTATTGTTAAGTAAGACAAGACTTACCATTTGATTATCTTGATGTTGGTACCGGTCACCTCTCCCCAATGAACGAGTGTTTGGCAAACCACTACAAAAGAAAAGTTCCTTTGAAAATGACTTAAGACTTTTCGACGACTTTACATCACACCTGAGAAGTGTCTTTTGAAGAAGTTCAGTCAAGTAGTTTTTTCTGAATCTCATGTTCGGCTCAGACCTTAAACACTTTTTCAAACTAGAATCCAATTTTAGATGAAAATCCTTTGCACACTTTACCAAAAACGGACTTGGGTTCCATTCGATCACATTTGTATTAGGCGTAGCTCGAATGTTTCTCTTGAATCCCAAAATTGGTAGCTTACAAGACCTTATATTTTAGCATTCACCAAATCAGTGGATAGCGATTTTCGCGTGTTCTGATTGGCTCCCGTAACTCGGAATATCCTAGCCTGAATTTCATCCGATTACTTCGAGTCGTTATTACTCCCTCAGTAACGTCTGAATCGACCTGCCGTTAATGCTGTCCAGTGACGTCACTACTCCTTAATCTTTGCTTTAATTCATGCAAAAAGTAAAACACGATTTTCAAGTGGCAAACCGAGAAACATCGTTTGGAAATGTCTGCATGATACAGAATTGCTTTATTGTTTTCGATCGTGATTCATGTTTAACGTTCAAACTATCAACTGCATGCAGTACAACTCTGAACGGGTTGTACTGAATTCTATAATCAAACTCGGTCGCAATCACGCAATGAAATAAACACACACATGAAACACTTAGTTCAAAAACACAATGATTTGCTTTAATTGAAAAGAAGCTATTTGGTCCTTAACGAAGAAAAAAAAAACAAGGAAACAAGAAAGAACAGCTAACAGAATCATTACACTTGACGGTGAAAATAGCAAGAAGGTCGAATTAAAACATTGATCTCAGAAAACTTCGCGTAAACAAAGTCACCGGCCGCCGAAACCACAAAGCGGCTCTAAATGAAAAACCTACCGACTCTCCGCAATGATTCTTCATTCGCAGTTCAATTTAGCATTTCAGTTTCGAAGACAAGGGCAATTTTGCAGTTTAAGATAAAGATTAAGCTTATCGAAATGTTTGAACTACACGAAAGAATGCCAGGGATGCGATCCGCTGAATATCAAACGACAATCCTGCTAAAATTTTTCATAATTATACATAATTATGCGAATGTTTAGATAATCAACCAATCAAAATCACTACCCGGTTTTCGGGTAGTGAGTGACGTCACTGGACGGCATTAACGGCCCGTCGATTCAGACGTTGTTGAGAGGAGAAAACGACTCGAAGCAATCGGATGAATTTCAGGCTAGGAATATCCTTGGATATTCACTGTTTTGGGACGGGGTATCAAAATTGTTTTTCGTTTCGCGACAGTTTCGTAAGATGAAATTTTAGCTGTAAATGAAGCAGCTGCTCCAACAAATACCAAGAAAGAGACAAAATTTGACTTGTCGGCGTTTACTGGTCTGTAGAAAAAAATTTTCTTACAAAATCATAGAAAAGTGATCCCCGAAACACTTTCAATTACAACGTAAAGAAACTCTAACTAAGTGACGTCTTTTATTTACAATTTTTTTTTCATCCAACTGATTTGGTCGGTTCATAGCGCTAGATAGATCACCACTAGATAGATCACCACTATTCCACCTCCCCTTCGGAGGATAGTTGTATAATATTTGCTTTTTCTCTCCTCCAGCTCAGTAAATATCAGCTTACCATACAACAAGGCGGGGCTCAACTGTGGGCTCAGTGCACTGACACACAGGCAGACCACGCTCTGAAAGTTGCCATCGTTCCTGCATGAAAAAGGAAGGTTTGAGGTCTTATGCGGTGTAATTCTACTTAACATGCGTAAAACTAGCTACGTACCTGGCCCGCTGACATTTCGTGGGGAAAGTTCTCAAACTCCTGTTCCACAGCGCCTGCATTAACCCTATCAGAAAGGAAAATTCTGACTGGTAAATTTAAAAATCAAATATTTTTATTTAAAATCAATACAGGAGCGTCTCTACTATATACGCACGTACGCTCTTGCATACAGATGAAATCTGGAAAATAATATAAATTAATTTTAATTTCCTGAAAGCAATTTTATCCTTCAATTAGAAGGAATGATAATTTTTTTCGCATTATCTTTGTGTCGTTGAGTCGGTATTTCCTTTATCTTTTTTTCATTCCATAAACTGACGTTAAGAAACGTTAATGTGAGGTGAGAGTACGAAAGATTGAGCGCTCTTACAATTCTGCAAAGGCACAAACACAAAGACGTTGATATTGATAACATTGTAACAGAGTTTGCCAGTCTTGCTTGGGTAATCTCCTTCATGAAGTCACTGTTTACCCTTTTTCGCCATAAACACTGTACCTTACCGATAGCATTAGAGATTGGTAAAATAAGCAACTACCTACTGCATTTTTCTTTTTCAAATACTGAAAATGCCAAAAACGCAAGAAATGGCATTTCCGAGACCCTAATTTATAAACTTTTCTGTGGGAGTACACCCCCAGACTTCCCAAGTAACTCTTTTCCGGCGCGTACACCTTCAAAATCTCAGTCGACGCCACAGGATTTAGAGCAAAAGATGATAGTCTACGGCGAATGAAAGACGTTAGATTTATAATTTGTGGAGCGAAGTAAGATAAAAATTTAGGACACAGCTATACACCTGACCAAAACACAAGAATTCATCACTTAGCCCAAGGTCTGAACGTACCTGCACATGAATTCGCCACTTGCAGATCTCCCATAATGCACCATAATGGTGCATTATGGGAGATGTGCAAGTGGCGTATAAAGTTTGGCACTGACGTGATTCAACGTGGCAGTTAGCAAAATTCAGAGCGTGCGTAAAATTCTCAATTAAACCTTCTGTTTGTATCAACTGATCATGCTTTAGGAAAACAGTCATACCGTATTTATTCGATTAACCGCCCTGGGCGCTTATTAAATTTTTGGACCTTGATAGTGGGCGCTTATTCGAGGTGGGCGCTTATTCGAGGCTGGGCGCTTATTAAATTTTCACCATTTTCAGCAAGTGAAATCTGTTTATTTTGCAACAAAATAATAAATGCTACTAACAAAACGCGAAGAAGTAACAAAGCAAGGTTTCTGTAAAATACTCTGAAGAAAACTCCGTCCTCAAGGAAGTCTCTTATTGGAACTTTTTCACTTAATTGGGTGGGGTGGGGGTGAGTGCTTATTTGAGTTTGATTGGGGGGAGGAGGGGGTGGGCGCTTATTCGAGGCTGAGCGCTTATTATCTTTCTCTGCCTTTAGGATGGGCGCTTATTCGAGGTGGGCGCTAATTCGAGGTTGGGCGCTTATTCGAATAAATACGGTATGTACTAATGTCTTCAGCTTTTCTTTCAAACAATTCACTCGTATCTTTCTCAAATGGTGGAGTTGGATGCAGCAAGTTGGTTTACAAGGGGTGGATTTATTTGTAAGATACGCATGTAACCGTCGAATTTGCCTGTTGGAATTTTTCATTCTTACAAAAAGCAATGAAAAAAATGGGCATAGACAGGCCAAAATAAAAAAAAGACGAACATGCATGCACTTACAAAATATAAACAAAATTTAAAAAAACAAAACAAAACAGGTAAAGGCGACGGCCGCGCGTGTATGACACGCATGAATCCACCCTAGACCTTACCCAGGCTGGATGACTTCTTCCTCTTCTGAAGAGCTCGAGGTATCATTGTTCTGAATTTAACACAAAAAAAACACACACACACAAAAAAGTTGAAATACCATGGTCATCGATGAATTCTATATCGGGGGGAGTTACCTTCTCTGTTTCCCCAAGGGCGCGTGAAACGCACGCAAGGAAATCCACGCGAGGCAGTCATTTGCATAAATCATAAGCTGACCACGGCGCAAACAAAAATTTTAAAACGGCAGCATTTATGCAAAAGAAGTTGCGAACATTACAGTACATATTATTCAACTTTTACGCCTCTGATTATAATTATTATTCCAGCCGCTGATCGGAAAATCCTGCACTAAAGAATCGATCTAATACATTTCCACCGCCTTAACATGGTCTAACATCAAATGACTTACAACCTACAGCTTCTGCAACAAATGTGTTTCTCACAATAAAGAAAAATGGAGAGAGAAGTGCTTTCTATTTTCTTACCAAGTCTCTTACAGTTTCCTCAGCCATGTCCTTTTTTAAACAGAAATAGAAGATAAATGTAATGAAACAACTTGTCTAAACTGTTATAATAATAAAACGTAGATGGTGTAGTGCGTCCGTAAATACCTCCTTGACATGTAATCGCGAGATCTGATTGGCTATTGCGCAAACCGGAAACCTCTTGAGGAAGCCCGAGCAGTGAAACCTGACGACGCAACTTTGTCCCCATCCTGGGGACGAGGTTGCCTGACGACGCAGGCCAGATGCGGACGCGGTCGCTAAGCTTGAATAGTCACGTTTGCGGGGGCCGTTTGCGGGACGTTTGCGGTCATATCGAAGCGTAAAGGTCAACACTGTTTGTTGCTGAGCGAGCAATTATTGTGCAGTAGCGATGGGTTTTGTGGAGCCAGAGAGCAAGAAGCAGGAGCACACGTTACCTGCAGATTAGCCGATGGCAATTTTGAGCGGATTCGTCAATTGTTCTCGAATTTATAGCGGTTCGTGTGAAGACGCGTGAATATGGCCGTTTGTTTTGTAGCCATCCTTTAATTCTTCTTTAGTGGATAGTATCTAAGATTGCAAAACTCAACAAAATGCCACTTAAACCGGCCAGGAAAGACAAGGAAACGTTCAGTTAAAGGTATCTTAACTTTGTTTTGTTATATTTTGACTTTTGGACTATTTTTGTTCATGGGAATTTTGACAACTCATCCTATTTTGTCCATGTTAATACTAATATATTCATTTGACACCTACTACGTCTGGGAGCCTGTGGAAAAGCAAGAACTCTAACGTGCCAAAATATGCTCCCAACAAAGAGCTCACGACCCCTCTTTAAGCGATGACACACGCCTTAATCTACCTGAAAAAATACAATAAACTGCACTCGAACGTTGCAAAAACCAAAATCAAGAACATACTGAGCGCAAATACGACCTAGGGCAAACGTTGAAGTAATATATCAAACATGAGACGCAGTGTTTCATCACCAGATGAAACACCGAGAAGAGAGTTGAAAATACGACGCGCAGCGGAGTATTTTTGACGAACTTCGAGGTGTTTCATCTGGTGATGAAACACTGTGTCGAATGTTTGATATTTCTTCTCAAACAAAATCATTTTTGAAGGAGAAATTAAGGATGCAAATACTGAGCAGTTTTTCATTCGATTTCCAAACACTCATTAAACATTAATTTTCTTTGTATTTTCTTTATGAATTATTAATGAGTTTGAGAATCTTAGTTGAACTAAATTCGTCGAACCTATTAATTTTGAAATTAGGCGCATGAATGGTGCGACGTTTGCCGCAATTAAGTCCGACTCCAATTAATTGGTTTGGCTCCAGCATAAGTTCGACTTGCCAAGTCGGATAATGCGACGGTGGTGTGTTTCATGAACACTAAATATAAATGCTTGAGATGCGAATTGTCTATTTGCAATATGTGCTCCCTAGTGTTGGAAGAAAACAAGGACGTTGAGGGATGGACAGCCAGAAAAAGAAAGAAAGACCCGACAAGCACTGTATTTTGACATTTTGCTAGCAAATCCCAGCAGTAACTAGCCGTGCATCGAGTGAATAGCACAGGGACTTGTGCCTATTCCCATGTTTTAATGAAGTGCAATTTTTGAAATAGGATCAACAAAGGTTCGACTTTTGTTACAACACTGAAATTAAGTTACCCTTGTCGCAGAGGTTTTTCTTGATTTTTCTTCGCAAAAGAGATCAAGAGCAAGCCGCAAAGCGGCGACGATGAGTCGCGAAAGCGACAAGGAGAGAGAGAAAAACCTCTGGTTACCTTGGCCTCGAATCTCGCTTTGACAATGAAAATGGCTTAAGACTAATAGATCTAATTAGCAAAAAAACAAATTGCACGTGCACCACACTTTTCTAAGTTCTTCTAATTAGCAAAAAACAAATTTGCACGTGTAGCACGTTTTGTTGTCTTTCCCTTGCTGTTGCTTTGCACGACTACAACGCTTTTATGGAGAAATTGTCGTATGTGCTTACCCAATAATTTGTTTCCTGTGTTCATGTTCACTTTTATTTTTCACTGCCACTCATTTTTACCTTGCTGACGGCTAGCATTTCTCATTTTCTCACCGCCACTTTGAATTTCCTTGTTTTTCTTCCTATGAAATTCGTCTCCTTTGTTTTCAGTAACTCCCTCTAGCTCTTTCTGTTATCCATGTTAGTGTAAACATAAAAAATAATGCCAAAAAAGACACGACTTTGTTGTTGTTTTATCTTTCTAAAAGTCCAGGCAGCCATTTGATTTCCTTCCAAATAAAACCTTGAGTTGCATCTGGGTTGCCATGCCTGTTGATTGAGTTATTTTACATTGGTATGCATGCCTGTGGTGTGGACAGATGGTTGGTCGGTCGGTGTACGGTCACGTGATTACCGAATTTTCTCGGATGGGTCTATGGGGCTCTGCCTTCACGCCACGCGTGGAGATCTGCTGTTATTATTTTGGGGGGGATACCCGCGAATCGACACAAATGGCGTGCCCAGAAGTAAACAATATAATAAGCGACTTTGGTTCATGGTTCATCTGGTTTAGGTCGATGTTATCTAGTGCTTTCCCAAGACGCTGCTGGGCTGGTCTTTACAAACAAACAATAGGTAAATTAAGCTTAGCAACAGAATTTTTATGATGGAATTGTTACTAGCTATTAAAAAAGAAGCTTGCATAATGCCATCTGTTTCACATTCACTCTAAGCTTTATCCTACCTCTGTCTCAGCTGCTTTTCTGGTTTCCTGGCTACCATCAAAAAGCAAATCACAAGAACCAAAGGGCCACGGCTCAAAATTCTCCTTTTGAGTTGCTTGCCTTGGAATTAGCGTTCTTCTGACAATCTTAGGCGGATCCAGTAACACAGATTTTTTTCTGCCGGTCGAGCGACAGAGAATCCTTCGCGCAGCGCCCCTGTCATTTTAATTGGTATTCTGCCAACTGATTTTTTATGGCCTTGTTATATTTTTCTCTAAATTTGTCCAATTCCTTGCCTTGCTCTAAGACTCTTGTTACAACTTCCCACTGGCACTTCTGACAGATTATCTGGGATAATCCCATGGAGTCATGTACATCAGCCGACAGAACAGATGACAGTGTTTGTGAAAAATCCTTGTTATTATACCCAAAAATGTTGATTTTAGATCGGCCACTTATTTTGGGGTAAATTCTGCAAATCCTGCAGCAGTCATTTGGACCAATGTTTGTTTCTTTAAGTGGTGTTCTTATTCCTGGACTCTTGTTGCCCATTAACCCATGCTTTAGCTTGACCCCGATTAACAAACCACTCTTTACCACCCAAGTGGAGATGGTCAACCCCCGCTTAAAAAAATAGCGGCTGATAAGCATGTCTTTGCTAAATTGCCATTGGTCACTCTTTTTGTTAGCAATTTGACGTGTTTGACAGCTGTTGTCTGCATGAAAGTGAGAGTCAAGGCCAAGGTAACCAGAGGATTTTCTCTCTCTCCTCGTCGCTTTTGCGACTTGTTGTTGCCGCTTTCTGGCTTGCTCTTGATCTCTTTCGCAAAGAAAAATCAAGAAAAACCTCTGGGATCATGGTACAATTAAGTCAACTTTTTGTCAAACCTATTTTTAATTTATTCAACACAACTTAGATTCAACGTTTGCCCCAGGCCTAAGACTCATAGTGACGATTTACGGTGAGAATGTTTCCCCTGGTGAGGCTGACCGAAGTGTGGTGAAAGTGTCACACGTCGCATCATTTACCTCCACTCTAAATTCAAAAAAGTTAAAACAAATTATAGAATAAGATTCTGGTCTTGTAAATTCAAACTGCCTGTTTAAATTACAGAAAAAAAGAGTTCTTATCCTATGATTTGTTTTAAATTTTCTCGTAAAATAAGAAAACTTTTTCCTAAGATGAGAGATTTGGAGCAATCTTGAATTTAGAGTGAGATACTTAAGAGAACGTCTAGAAGTCTTTTGACAGGTTTTCTTAGGTGAGTTTCTGTTTATGTCCTTGGCATAACGAACATGAAAAGAAGTCTTATCACATTTGATTTGCTGTTGCTCAACTCTTTCTCAATGATAAGAATTTTAGTTATTCCACTCGTGCATGCCGGATATGAGTTGATGATTAAAACCAACTTGGCACTACGCGCCTCATTGGCTATCTACCATATCATATCCATTGCGCACTCGTGGAATAATAAATTGTTAACTGTTGAATAATGGTAATTGCACTGAGTGGAGTGCAATTTGGTCTGAAATCATATGCAGGATTTCAAAATCGAATGAGCAAGCATCTTGGGTGCAATTTGAAATCACAAGTATGATTTCAGAACAAAATTGCATGACGTGAAGTTCAATTGCCACTTTATTACAGCCGGTTTGAAATCACAGAATTCAGTCAGTACCAATTTATAATAAATCACACTGCTGAGAGCCAATCACATTGCGGGGATCACCAGTGATTTTAAGGTGGATATAATAAAGGGAATTATTCTTATTTAGTGCTAGGTTCAACAGCATGATGATTCAGACATACAATAAAAAGTATTTGTGGTAATAAAAATTTGGTCAGCAGAGCATATCACCAGGCCCCAGTTGTTGTTAAAGTGGATAGCACCATACACTGGGTAAATCACTTTCCACCAGATAACACAAATGGTTTCCTTAAAATTTATCCGCTGGATAATGATTAATGTCCAGTGGATAATGATTTATCCAGTGGATAGCCCTATCCAATGTTTGAACAACTGCGCTCTAGGTCCCTTTTTCTTTTAATGTGAACCTGCAAGCTAACAGCAAGCTGAAAAGCTGCATGCTTTACACCCCAGGGCCCAGTTGTTCGAAGGCTGATTAGCACAAATCCGGGGTTAAATTTTAATGCTGGTTTCTTTATCTTTTGTTCAAAAGCATTTTTCGTATTTTTTTGTCCATTGTAATCGTCAAACTGTAGAGATAAAGAATAAAACTGAGTTTGTTTTTTAAGCTTTGATATCTGAATTCAAAATTTCACACTTACCCTGGGATATCGTAACCCAATTTTGAACAACCAGCCCAGACCTTAAGCATTTTAAGAGGACTGATGGTAATTTAATCTTTCCCATGTCTGCAGAAGTATTTTGCAACAAAGACCAGAAAATGTCCAAGAATATGCTTTAAGTGAGTGATGTTTCTTTGGTACTCTCTCAACTGCATTAGCCTGTTCACAGACCTTCTATTTTCTCTGTAGAGTGCACATACGGGAATGAAAACTACAAGATTTTAGTTACTGCTGGCGCAAGGGGAAAGTGCAAATGAGAAAATAGACGGTTTGTAGACATCTCATATGTTATGAGCTTGGAAATATTTTTGTTAAATAATATGATTGAATTTAGTATGAGATGAAGAAGTGTGTCTCAGAGGTTGTGATAACCTACTTGACAGGGTTTCATTTCAATAATATATAAGTAGCAGGTGAAAATAAGAGAGTTCCCAGCTCTGTATTGTGCCTGGGAGTACATGCATAGTTGGGTTTTGGAGGGGGTATCCTGCTTCTAGCTAGGGGGGGTCGGGGGTCTTCCTGGGAAAGAACATTTGAGTGGGCTGAAGATGCATTCTGGTGTATTTTGTGAACTTAAAGCCCTGTTTGCAAGAGCTATTACCAACAATATTTCATTCAAAAATGTAACCTATCCTAATACATCGATTCTTCCACAGCAAGTAAATTCATGATCAGATGTCTTTCAAAGAACACATACCAGGGATTTTATAACATTAGCTTAGTACACTTAAAATAAGCTGTGTTTTTTCATTTATTAAATGAACAATCAAAAAGAATTGTTGTGCTGCTAGTTCTACAATTTCAAGTAAAACATTTGAAATGTCATTTCATTTCCAAAAATAAAATTCATGATTTTCAATGAAGAAGTCCCCGACACGAACACAAACTTTAGGCAGAAACTTGCTTTGGGTGTTGGCAACGTTTGAAACCCCTGACTAGATGAGCATAAAACTTCATAAAACATACTCAACCTCAATCCAGGAATTGTTGAATATCACCCTGCATATTTTTCTCACTGTTCCCATACATTTCTTGTGATATTGGTGAGGAGAATTTGTTTAATGATGAAGGCCTTAGATTCTTACAAGTGGTGATCATTCCTCCTTTCTCGTGACCTTAAGTTAAATAGTGTAATGAGGACTGTGATCTTCAAATGACAGAATACTGGTTACAAAACACTTCCTCTTTAGTAATGCTGATATTTTTTGTTTTTCTTTTTATCGCAGAGTACTTTTCAAACCCTGACTTACCCAGTAAAGTGAAAAGAACAAACAGACCCTAATGGTGATATCACAAATATCTGAAGTGAAAGACCTTTTGCATTTTTAAGCTGTACTTGATTTTAAATATGCTTCTGTATAATATAAACTGGTCACATTATTTAATTAATCTACCTCTGTCATTAGTCGTAACTTCTCAGTTGTAAATAAAGATTTATTTATTTCTGTGTTTGCTCTTCTTTGTCTTAGCAGTTTTAGAATAGTTTTCAATTGATGTCTATGAATTATGTTGGTCTTGTTAGGCCAGCCTCGTTCACAAGATGATGAGTAGGAGAAGACCCTGGGAACAAGCTAAGGTTGCTCTTGGTCGTGTAAAATCCTTGACAAATACATGTAGATACCCTCTATCTGGTACATTGTAATGGTCAGTATTGTGTGGTTGAACAAGATGTGGAAAAAGAGAATTACAAAATTATAAGGCTTTTAGCTTGAGTAAAATATTTCACCTACTAAGACGTTGTCTTCTGATGTACCGTACCAACAAATATAAAAGGGTTTAGCCTGTTCCAGGCTCCAAGATGGTGGTGAAAAGTCGCTCAGTAAAAATGTGTAAAAAGAAATGCCAAAAACGCGCGGGGGCTGAGGAGAGACATTTTTCTCACCGGCACCGCCCGACACCGCCCCCTTTCCCAAGTCGCGCGCGTCTTATTTTCGCTCAGCTCGTTTTATTACGTTCCCACTATACTATCTGAGAGCCTGGCACAGGCTAAAAAGGGTTCTACAGTAAAACCTTTGCCTATTGGACAGCTATGGTGCCTTCCTTAATGTCTGTTAAGGTATAAATGGTCAATAATGTCCGTTGGAGATTGAACAAGATGCAGAAGGGATGCTTTTCAACGGAATAAACAACAAAACGAACAAGGTGTGAAAGAGATGGAAAAAACAAAAAAGACAAAAATAAAAAGAGCGCAGATTTTTATGCAAAAAACGAGAAAACGCCCCACCCCCGCCAAAAAAAAATAGCCAAATTAAAATACCTGGTTGTGGAGCATTCAAAGCGGAAAATTAATTAAATTAAATTCTAGGCAACTTAAGTTTGTGAAAACACAGGACAAACAACAGATGCGCAGTATGTCGTACCAACAACGACAACAATCTTTACTACAATTAATGTTCGCAATGCTCTTAGAGTTACATATATCCTGCGCAAGTAGCATTCCATCAAAACAGTATACAACGTAGTGCTACAGAGGAGCCTATTTGTAGCTTTACAAACGAAATTGCGATAGCTTCATAAAAGATGGCATATTCAACAAAAAAACTGAGATGTCTCTAGTTAAAAACTATACAACATACAACCTATGTTAAACACGATTTACATGCAAAAACTTTTATTCTTAAAAAGCCAACTAAGCTTTCTAGATGAGTTTCTACTATATTGGACAACTACTTAAAATGTAGGCTATTTAGGTTCATAAAACAGTTTCTTATTTTTGTAGGAGACAAATTGTCTTGACATGTTATTACACGCGGCCTAGTAATAATAAGCATAATTCATAATTTAAAAACTAAGGCCCCAGCCACACGTTTCCGGATATTTTTGAAAACGCAGGTTTTTTCACCGTTTTGAAAAATATATGCATCCTTACGCAGCGTATTCGAATCGTTTTCGCCAGTCCGCAAACGGTGTAAATACGATAGTATCTCTTACGGAGTATGCGTCATGCTAGAAGTACGGTAAATCCTCTCCCCCGCCCCCACCTTTTCAGAGAAGAAAAGTTAATAAGCACCCTCTCCCCCTCCCCCTCCCCCTCCCCCTCCCCTCCATCCTTATTCTTCACAAACAATTAACGTGGACTGATCAGTTATGGTTTATTCAGGATGGAAGTTCATATTGGTTTTGGTCTTCGGCCGCGTGACCTCCAACTTCATGTGCTGAACTTTTTCAACTTTGCGCTCTAGTTCTCTGTGGAGAATTGTTACCATTTTCTTATTGTTAGAAAAAGCAGTATAACGACCGGGAACCACAAGTCCGTCCTCGAGAAACCTTGTTCCCGTTGATGCGTTTCGCTAAATAATTTGAATAAGCCCCCCCTTCTCTATTAAGCTCCGCCTCCCCCTTCAAAAGTGTTTGAAAAAATTAAGCCTCCCGGGGGTCTTAATAGAGGATTTACAGTATTATGATATATGACATCATCGTATTTGAAAACCTCCGTTTTCCTACGTCCACTCGTAAACGAAAAGCCCGCGTTTTCAAAAATCTTCACTCTGGACCGAGCGTTTTTGAAAAGATCCGTTTTCGGTGACCGCGTCACCAGATACGTGTGGACGGTGGGTCAAACCGGGGGAGGGGATATCCGTTTTTAAAGGAAAACGGATACGTGTGGACGGGGCCTAGGAGTTTTTGGATTGAAAAACAGCGACATTGAGCAGTGACATTGTCATATAAAGAATGACCTTTTTGTATTTTCCCGATTTTTTAAGCCAGAACCTGTCAAAGGTTTAGGGATCATCTGGTCCTTATAAAGTGGGGATCGAAATCTCCAAATTTTAGCCTAACAGATTCTTGAAAGTTATTGCTGATATAAAAAGATTACTCTCTGATATTTAAAAATAATTTCATGCTCAAAATGCCAGATTACTGGCTCCTGAGAGAATGAGCTCTCTCATGTTTTTCCCAAAAAAGTTGCATCGATAAAGAAACATAGTCTCCCACTTTCTCAGTCGTGGGAAGGTATGTTGAGTGTTGAGTGTATCTCTTCCCTTCTCAACGCCCCCCATGCAGACTAAACTAAAGGCTGCAATGGAGACTAAAAGAAATGAGGGGGGAAGATCTGAAGGGGATTCAAATGATATTTCACCTGAACAGTTTAATAACCTGAAACTCTGATTTTTAGATGCTTAAAAACTTAAAATTTCATTAGTGCTAAATCCGCTAAATTTTCAGTAGACGAAAACCTTAGACTGCTTAGATGATAACAAAAACTATTTTATGAACCATATTATACTAAGTTAATTTGAGTAAATAAAGCATGAAAGGTTCAGCAAAATGAGCAGCAGAAGAGTAATAATGAAATACAGAAAAAGTTTTTCAGTGACATCAGGTTGAGCAGTGTTCTCGATCCCCGCTGTCTGCATGGAAGGAATTGAAACAAAGAATACAAAAATGCTGTAAACTGTATGTCTTGGTTGTAAAATTATTTTTTCATTATAATCATGACAGCATTAGTGGTTCTAGACGAAAAGCGGAAGAGTAGATAAATATCCAATGCCCCAATCACAACAAATAAACATGTTGAATTAAACCAGGTTTTAAAAAACATGAAAACAGAACAGGCAAATTGGAACACAGGCTTTTACACAGGGTTCAAATAAATTTTCACAGATCTTGTTTTGTGCTAAAAATTTTCAATTGAAAACATAGTCAGAACGCCAGCAGTTTTTATGAAGTTTTTTTTTTTAAACTATAAAACAGCTTTTAAACATTTTTAAGGTTTGGTGTGAACGGAAAAACTAATGGATCGGCTAGATCATCATTCTACCTAAAAGACTTGAAAATTATGGCTGGTCTTAATGTTGTCTGACCGCATGCACTCTTTCGATAGCCAGAGTCGGCTTAAAATTTGGGCGAGTCGGAATGGAATGATCATGAAAACATTAATTGTTCAACCACTGTTACTTGTAGCGATCGTGACGACGGCACTATTCGATCGCAGCCAGCATATAAAAACCGACAATAGGCGACAAAATTGTTGAGACATTGTACTCAAATAGGGTAACTTCAGAGAACAAAAGAATCCGCACCCCTCCCTTGTCCCCACCAGTCAAAGTTGGGGTGTTTGTTGTTTTCTATAGATAGCTAGAACATGGGCACAACATGGTATGGAGGGAATGGGGGAGGAAAGCTATATTCCTCCCTTTGAAGTTAATAAAACGTAAAAAATCCCAGTTTTGGGCAAAGCGTCTCAACTCATTTTGTCGCGGATTGTATCCTGCGTAGCAGTCGTTTGAAAAGGAAGGAAAAGGGGTCAGTTTTGGGCGCGAGAGAATAAAACTCCTTTTCCCTTCCCTTTCAAACGCCTAAGGCTAATAAAAACCAGGCCTAGGTCTGTACATTGGAGGGTATCATTTGGTATTGTTAAGTAAGACAAGACTTACCATTTGATTATCTTGATGTTGGTACCGGTCACCTCTCCCCAATGAACGAGTGTTTCGTAAACCACTACAAAAGAAAAGTTCCTTTGAAAATGACTTAAGACTTTTCGACGGCTTTACATCACACCTGAGAAGTGTCTTTTGATGAAGTTCAGTCAAGTAGCTTTTTGTGAATCTTTTGTTCGGCTCAGATCTTAAACATTTTTTTCAAACTATAGGGTCCAATTTTAGATGAAAATACTTTGCCCAATTTACCAAAAGCGGACTTGGTTTCCATTCGATTACATTTGTATCAGGTGCAGCTCGAATGTTTCTCTTGAATCCCAAAATTGGTAGCTTACAAGACCTTATATTATTTGCTTTTTCTCGCCTCTAGCTCAGTAAATATCAGCTTACCATACAACAAGGCGGGGCTCAACTGTGGGCTGAGTGCACTGACACACAGGCAGACCACGCTCTGAAAGTTGCCATCGTTCCTGCATAAAAAAGAAACGTTTTAAGAATGCAGTGTAATTCTACTTAACATGCGTAAAACTAGCTACGTACCTGGCCCGCTGACATTTCGTGGGGAAAGTTCTCAAACTCGTGTTCCACAGCGCCTGCATTAACCCTATCAAGAAAGGAAAATGCTGACCGGTAAATTTAAAAATCAAATATTTTTATTTAAAATCAGTACAGGAGCGTAGCTTCTATATACGCACGTACGCTCTTGCATACAGATGAAATTTGGAAAATAATATAGATTAATTTTAATTTCCTGAAAGCAATTTTATCCTTTAATTAGAACAAATGATATTTTTTTTCGCATTACCTTGGTGTCGTTGTGTTAGTATTTTTATTATCCTTTTTTTATTCCATAAAGCGACGGTAAGAAACGTAAAATATGGGGTGAGAAACGAGAGATTGAGCCGCTCTCGAATTCTGGCACAAACACAAAGACGTTGATATTAATAACGTTGTAACAGAGTTCGCAGTCTGAAGGATAGACGTCTCGCCCTTTGCTTAGGTAATCTCCTTCATGACGTCATGTCTAGGAGCCTATATTATAGGTAGCCTGTTGTTCACAAAACCTCTCATGATCATTACAGCGTTGGCAGGCTAATTATAGGCTCCTGTATAAAGATGATAAAAATATCGGCCAAGATTTCGCTTACTGTTGCACGAATAGACCACCCGTGTTGGTAAAATTTCTACCTTAACACAGCGTAAATTTACCAGACAAAGGCCCGGGCGGTAGTATATTAATTCGCGATGAGTGTAGGTCGTGTAGGACGGGCATACTAAGAAAAAAAAGGACCGATACTTGTGCCTGGGGTCCTCCCTTATATAAGCCATATAGGAGTCATATAGAAATGTATCGCCCCAAAGGGTAGGGTATTTGCGCCGGTTTGGTCTGAAAACGGTTATAGACCTGGTACGGTTTTCGAGGGAACTAAGGGAGTGCATGAACGTACTTATCGTTTCAATGCCAAATGAATAAGAAAGAAAGAGTAATATGCAAATTCGAAATGGATTTTTTATAAATCTTTTCTTTAGGTGTTCTTACGGCTAAGTAATGATGATATAATTTCTTGGAGGCCAGGTCTGAAAACGAGTGTAGAAAATGGCATTTTTTGGTCTAAAACAGGGTCAGGATTTGGAGAACCGAGCGGCACCGTGAGCTCCAACCAAGATTTCCCAGGAGTTGGTTCTTCGTCTCTCACATTTTGTTCGGCTCTTTCTCCGGTTATAATACTTTCCATTTATACTTTTATTAATTAGCCTAGCCTGTGTACAGACGTCCCCCCTCCCTCAAGAAACATCGGGAGAGTCTCCTCTCCCGATTTTTCCTCAGGGAGGAGGGAAGTCTGTACACAGGTTATAATTGGCCCAGCATTTGCAAAATTGACTGAAAACTGAGACAACTGAGTTATCGGTTGTTCAAACAAGACACGGCCGGTTCTGCTACATACAGTCTACTCTCATCTTGCGGACACCTTGCTATTACGGACACCCCGTTAATGCGGACAAGAGCCAGCCCCCCAGCTGTGGATCAATGTGAATGACGAACCCAATCGATGAAATATTGTCACGAGGAGACAATTAGTTTCAAAGCGCCCTAAACAATCAACTCAGCAGAATCGTTTTTAGCAGATAACCTTCCTGCTGCAGTTTACTACTTTTTCTAAGGAGGTGAATGGAGCAACGAGACGAACAAACAGAATTACAAATGAGGTCAAATTAATTTGCCCTGGAAAAGAGGCGAATCAGAATGAAACAAGCGATTTGCTTACCGAGGTGGGCAAAATGAATTAAGGTTTTGCTGTTTATTTAAAATACTTATTTGTATTGATCTCATGAAATAAAAACAATGAATACAACAAAAACGAATACGTACAGTTCAGTTACAATTCACTAAATCGAAGATGCTTTCTGAAACCTTTTAAATACGTATGTCTTTATTGTGTAATTTGTCAGTAACAATCCAAACCGATTTTGGAGTATGCATTTATATACAACCTTTCATTTAGCCTGTGAAAACATCCGTTTCTCCTCGCTCTTCGCCCTGCGGATGTTTTCGCAGGCTACCTTTCATTATGCAGCGTTTATTTTAAAAAAATCTTTGGAAATTCATTGCTTGCATTCTGCTCTATGTTTGTTTTTATTTGAAACTAATTCTAAGAATAAGCAGGTTCCGAATTATAGTCACACATAAGGATAAAGCTGAAGATCATGAAAACAAGCTTAAAAAATACAACATAACTCAACTATCTATTTTGTACATCATAGTCTCCCTTTTGTCTCGTCACGCAACGCTCTAAACTGAGATACAATGGATTATAATTAATTTACTACCGTTCCTAACCTGAGATCAGGCTCTATTTTCGTTTCGCTTTGAAAATTACATTCCGGCGGGCAAGGCAACTTTAGCGGTAGCCGTTAGAGAGAAAGTATGAGAACCGCTAAGATTGGGCCTGATCTCAGGTTACCGTTCCAGTCTAAGGGACGGACCATTAGAAAACTTATGGGGAGTGGGGGGCGACGTACAAAAAAATATTCGCGCAAGGGAAAATAAAATGAAAAACATTGATGCACGCCAATTAACCCTAAAAAATATTCATGCTACGGCCTAAAAAATCTCGAAAATTCCCCCCCCCCCATAACTTTTCTAATGGTCCGTCCCAAAAGGGGTCGAACTAGTAGTAAAAGTCGCTAGAGAGGTTTCAGTTATGAGTATACTTTGCAGCATTTCTGCGATAAAAGAGCTGCCAAGAACAATAACAAACATTATATTTGACATCAAGTTAGCATTTGAGTCATTCACGTTACTGGAGGAGTTTCTGTTTGGTTTTTAAGCCCTTTCTTCTCTCCTGATTTATCCCATGTCATTGCAGGAGCTTGGAAGTGATAATACAGCATATTTAGAACTATTTACAATCTTAGTATCTTTTCTTTTATGGTCCATAGTTTAAAAAAGTAAAGAATTGTCGAAACTACAATGCTTCTGGGACTTTTACATATTATTTCATAAATTTTCTCCCCGAGGGTGTCCGCAATAACGAGAGTCGACTGTTCATCGCCACTGATAAGGAAGTGGCAGCATCGCGCCCAAACCTTTTGTCTGTTAAGTTTGCGGAGCATAAAGGTCGAAATTTCACTTACTCGAGTGGCCTATCAAAACGAACAGAAGTCAAATCTGCATTTGATATTTCTTAGTTATTTTGGATTGACCTGTAGAGTAGTCTCCCTGATCCCGGCTTTCTCGTCTCCAGGTTGTCTTTAAATATTCTAAAGGAATGACGGATATCACGGCTATCAAGTTCGCATAAACAAGTACAAGTAGGATTGAATTTGAATATTAGTCAGTTTTAGTGACCCAAGTTCAGAAGAGCCGGGGTGAAACTGAAATGCTAATGCATACACCGGGGCGACAATAAAGTTGAGCACGTAAATTCAACATAGCAGTTAGCAAAATTCAGAGCGAGCGTAAGAGTCTCAATTTAACCTTCTGTTTGTATCAACTGATCATGCTTAAAGAAAACAATCATATGTACTAATGTCGTCAGCTTTTCTTTCAACAATTCGTATTTTTCTGAAATGGTAAAAGAGTGGGATGCGGCAAGTTGGCTTACAAGGGGCGGGTGGATTTATTTGTGACATTTAACACAAGAGCTACCGCACGCGTGTAGCTCGTGTAACCGTCGAATTTGACTCTTGGAACTTTTCATTCATAAAATAGGCAATGAAAAAAATGGAGATAGACAGCCCCCTCCCCCTTCCCCAAAAAAAAAAAAAAAAACCAACACCCACTTACAAAAAAACAAAACAAAACAGGTAAGGCGGCGGCCGCGCGTGGCCCCGATCTCATTCTGTCTTGAGATCTGGGTACGAGATTACCCTAGACCTTACCTAGGCTGGATGACTTCTTCTTCCTCTTCTGAAGAGCTCGAGATGACATTGTTCTGAATTTAAGACAGAAAAAACACACACACACACAAAGCGTTGTATACATGCGATATGTTTGCATAAGAACAACAACAAGTTTGTTTCAAATTAATTACGGCTTACAACGCCTCAGTGTTAATAATTTCACATGTGAAAGTTTACAAAGTTGCTATGGGTCCTATGGCAAGGTTTGGATCCTTTTGTCTTAAAGCCAACATGGCTTTAAGGATTACAAATGTTATGAATGAAGATGTCAAAATGCCTTAGAAAACCTAAACATATGAAAAAACAATTAGGATTGTAATCGGTTTTTGTAAAAACAATAAGAAAAAATTATGAACTAAGAGAGCTAGAATTAGGAGACTGTGTCTGTTGCATTACCATCTTCCTGATAGACAAGATAAGACATTACCTCACTTCAGACCTTCTGACCCCTGCTTACTGTATTTATTTGAATAAGTGCCCAACCTTATCCTTAAGGCAGAAACACTCAGACTCAAATAAGAGACCCTACCAAAGACAGAGTTTATTTTCAGAGTATTTTATAGAAACCTTGCTTTGTTACATGTTCCTGTTTTGTTATTACCATTTATTGGTTTGTTGCTGAATAAACAATTATTACTACACTTGCTGAAAAAAAGTGAAAATTTAACAAGTGACTGCGAATAAGCGCCCACCTCGAATTAGCACCCGCTCTCAAGGTCCAAGAATTTAATAAGCACCCAGGGTGGTTAATCAAATAAATATGGTATACAGACAACAGACAGTTTTCTGTGTCCTGGGTCACACTCTCAGATATCATCAACCTTGCAGACACTGGTTACCTGCACAGTGTCTATTTTCTCACAAAATCATGTGCTAATCATCGGACATAATTGTACACTGGTTGAATAATGCATGACAGACTTCTATGAGTTAATACAATTTTATTACTTCAAAAAAAGGAGCAAAAAATAGTCTGTTTCATCTTTCCTATGCAGGAAAGATGAGGCAGACGATTTTTCTCGAAACTTTGCGTGCATATTAAGGACAACAACAACTCGCCACATGGTAAGTTTTAGCCTGTGTAGCAAGCGTGTCTTTTAGGAGCAAAGAATGAGGAACAAGAGTCAAAGTTTCATCGATTTTTATTTCCATTTTCTTGCAAATTTTCAGACCTAAACTTCTCCCCATACATTCCCTATATTTATTCATGTTTTAACACCAGTACGTGACACAAGCAGTGAGCCTGGGTTACCTGTGGTTTAGGGTCTGTTTACATGAAGGTGGGGGACCCCAGGTAAATGTGACCAAATTAAAATGAGAGATTATATGGACAGGTGGTTACTCCATCTAAATGGGTTGGGGTCCCCCATTTCCTTGTAAACAGCCCCTTAGTCTTTATATCAATAAATCATGTGTCCACGACATGTTTTCTGAGCGCCCGCTTAATACAGACACCCAAATAATACGCACACTATGGCATGTCCCCTTGGTGTCCATATTTTAACCCCGTCTTGCACCCAGAGTCTTGTGGCTTTCTGGGCCGTGACCGGGGCAAGATTCTAAGGTAACAGAAGACTGGGGCCCAGTCGGAAACCGCTTACCTTTGACAACACGTGTTCGGGCAATTTATAGGCGTTCTGTCTGACTCTTTGGTGACTTAAGCTATCTAGTTAAGTTTTTGCTGTTTGTTCGAGAACAAAATGTGGGAGAACGTGCCTGATTTTCTTGAGTTGTTCAGAAACTTTCCTGTTTCAATATCAGTGTTGTTCGTGGTCCCAGTGGTACTTTTAAGTGGCCCCTCGTCAACTGTCATGGCCGCGCACGAGTTTCCCGTGTTTAGAATGCAGCAATATGATCTTCATCAAACTCAAGTTGGTAAGTCTACATCAGTTTCCATCGTTAAACAACGAACTCGTTCCTGAATCGTGTATTTGCTTGCAAACAAAGTCCTGATGGCAAGACTTTGGTTTCTTTGTTACAAAGAATTTTGCAAAGATGTTTCGTGTGTAAAAAAATGTTATGCTAAACTTAAGCTTAAATATTATTTTCCAGCGGTTTTAAGCTAACATCGCTTTTCCCTCTTTATTCGCAATGTTCTTAAATTCCTATGAATCTCCGAAGGTCGTTTTTCTTATCTTCGTTTTCCAGTAAACCAAACAAATCCTTTCCAAGAAGGTACAAATGAGCTCGTGATAGTAATTAGATACTGACTTAGTTAGGGGCAATATCTCCCAGTTTTTATAGAGGAAAACCTGGTTTCCATATAATCATCTGGATCATCCCAATTGCCCCAGTCGTTTCAGAAAATTTCAAGATGATCCGGTTGACTGGGACAGTAAAAATTGGCAGTTTTCATATGAACGTCTCAATCACCTCAGCGGCAAGCAGGGCGGGTTCACCAGCGATTAGTATAATAATCACATGATTTCGAGTGGAAGTTGGAATAAATAAGCACGAGTAAATTTTTCAAAGACCAACAAAAGTGCACAATCCTGTAGGGCGAGTGCACTTTGTGGTCTTAGAAAAATTTACAAGTGATTATTAATTTTATTCCAAATTAGACGAGAAAAATCGTGTGATTACTTATTAATAATATACACAAAAAACATAACTACAACAACAAACTTTGACAGTGCGCACATTTTTAGTTCATTCAATCAACTGGCTGAAACAGACTACTACCTTTGACAAATTCAAACTTTTTCAAGACCAATGCTTTCAAATCATTCAGCTAAGAACTTGGAAATGTGCAAGGATTGATTTTACATGGTCACCAGCCTGTTAAAAATAACTCGGTTTACAATAATCAGTAAAAGTAAGGGTTTTTGAATTCATCCTCGATTACAAGAGCTCGGCGTTTACAAGAAGTTTTTACAAGAAGTATACTGCTGTTTTGAAATCAGGAAAACGCTTTGAGCAGCCAAAGATAAAAGACACTTGCTGAGTTGTTTAATGACTTTACATCATTGTCTGTTCCTGAGACCCCATCACAGCTGGATTCATAAAGAAATTTTTGAGATTTACAACCTGAAAATGAAAGAGGCAATTTGTTTTCTTTTGACGCTGCTGCCATGGATGGGTGAGAGGAGCCACAAATGTTGTGATGTTGGAAACTGCCAGTATTAATCAAATAACTATTTGCATTTTCTCAGTGCTGAGGTTTTCATTATTGCATTTGTCCTTGGCCTATTGCAAGAGAGAGTCATCTTCACTCTTCTTGGTCGGCTTCATTGTAGTTGTTTAGGAAATTTATACCTCTGTGGCCTCAGACATTTGGCAATATATTCTAAACTTACAATTTTTGCTTTCTTCAGCTTGCTGACTATTGTTTTTCTTGTACTATGATTCGTAAACTTTTTTCTCACTTTCTTTAAGGCTAGTACCAGTTACGGATACTTTCATTATGTTAGTTATGGTATTTTCAGTTTCGTTTGCTACTGAGGTAGAAAAAAGAGACGATCACATGGCCAGTGTTTTAATAGAGGTCTTTGCTCAAAAAAATACTTAAAGAGAGCAACCGGACACCTTTCTGGCTGGTCCTTTGCAATCGTCTTGGCAGCTTTCCATGTGATCGTTTCCATCATGTGAACATTGCATTGTTTGAAACGACTGGGACAATCAGGACGATCTCGGCAATCATATGGAAACCAGGCTTAAATTAGCATTGACCTTATTATGACAGAAAAATGGTTTAAACCAAGACATTACAGTGAAATTTGCACAAAATCACTTAAAGTATAGTTTCGGCATAAACAAGAAAAACATTTTGGGTGAATATTCTTTGTTCTTTGAGCCAAGAATGTTTACACTTAACCTGATGTGTATCTATAAACTTGTATCGAAACAACTTGAATGGAAACAAATTTGTATCAATACGACCAGTAACCTTATTTCTTTTGAATTGTCAACAATGTTTATTCAGTTAAACAGTGTCCATAATAAGTTATCTGGTCACTTACCATTTTGTAAGGTTTTTGATCAGTGGTTGATTATAATCTATGATTGTTATATCACAAGGCTCCCTAGTAATAGGTAACAGGCAAGAAGAGAATGTGATATGGATATCAGAGACTGTTGACAAAGCTTGATATTGCCATTCTGCTAGTGTCTGCCTGCAAATTTTAGATGCGCAGAGGAGAGCCAGTGTTCTCCCCAGGTATTTAAGGCTAAGCGCTGGCTTAGTTCATGCGAAAATCAGCAATGCCTGGCTTCAAAACCAAAAATCTAACAGAGTGGAAGCTTATGTTGACATTTAGAACCAGGTATTTCAAAGATGAAATCACTTAAGAAATTTGGTGAAACCTTGTCTGGTGTTTTTATTTTTTTGTTTTCTTGCAATTATTTGATTATAAAAGTGTTTTACCTTTGGATGAACATGTTCAAATCTGTCATTTGGCTTAAAGGCAGCCATCTTGAAATTGTCCCAAGGTCCATCACGGAGATTACATGTATTACTAAACGAAAATCGCAGGAGTGTCAAAATGGAGAACTTAATCAACCCAAGATGTGTGAAACAAAAATACAGCTTCAGTCAAAGAGTCTTGAGAACTGATCATATTTCGCTGTCTCTGTTATTATTCAGGCTTCATCCAAACACCAGCTGTTGAAAATCACAGTCAGAATACCCCCTGGCCTTCCCAAAATCCTAGGGATGACAAGGAGAGCATTTGATTGACAAAAAAATTACAGCAGGCCCTGTTCCATTACGTGTTGGAAAATGTGTGCATGGTTCAAGTTTAGTTATGGTGTCAAAAAATTTACTTCCAAATGTTTATCAATATTCTATGTTACTGGCATTTTTCAGGTTCCCGCAGTTCATTGGTGAATATGGAGGCAAGGCCCCTGACTTCTGACATGCTGACAAGGCGCTGTGTGGTTACAAGATTATCTGATCTCACTATTGAGAGATTCAAAGAAGCAGTACAAACCTTAGGAGCAGGGGCTATACTAATACTGCTACCAAAAAACACTTCTATCGCTGCTCTTGAACAAAAAGAGGTAAATCTACTGACTATAATGTACACGAAAATGCTGTGCAAAATAAGTGTATTCTAGGGACTTCCTATAATATTTTCCTGAATATTGGAGGGAGAAACAAAGCCAATGAAGTATATATTACATGGCCGTGCAGAGAAACATCTGAAATATTTTTCAACACCATGAAACAAGATGATAATACAAATCTTGTAACCATTGTTTTGGCTTCATTCACTTTCACACCCTGATGTGATTTAAAAGACTGTATTTTATGGTACACATATACTTCAGGGGAAGGGTTTGTGTGTCATCCTATGGTATCCTGCCCCCCCTGTAAAATTATTAAAAAATGAAAAAAGAAAGGGCAAAATTAAACAGGAAACAGGCATAATTATATTTTTGTAAACTTCCCTTTCTCTATGAATCGCACTCAGTTTGGTTTATTTATACCTTACCTGAGCCGAGAGGAGAAAGGAGATTGACAGCTCTGTTAAAAGCTACTCATGGGCATCTCTGTTGCCTTGAGTGGAAGAGAACTCTGCAACAAGAATTAAATTCTCCTTTTTTTACAATAGTAGTAATAATATTATTATTATTGCAAGTGACTAGAGCTACTTTACTGTAATCTCTTCATTTAAGGAGAGTACGAGTGTTGGAGAGATTGTGTTCGGTAAGGTACAGGATTACAGTGATTGATTTGATCCAGGTTTTGTCAATGTTATGCGTAGCCCATTTTTCCTTTCATTTTTTACAATGTGTGCTCAAAGGTAATGTAAGAAATGATCACTGACCATCAGGTTTAACTCTAGTTTAATTTGTGTATTTTGCTTTAGGAGTGGCAGCAGCTGGAAAGAGATTTGTTAACTGTTGAGGTACCAGTTGCTGTTTATTTTGCTTATGAAGACAAGGAACTGACTGAGATTTATAAAGACATTGAAACAGCTGTAACTAGTGATCAGGCTGGTTCTGCTTTTGAAGGTAAAAAGGTATTATCAATGTAGAAATAAAGACTAGCATTACCCCTAATGACTGCTAGTTTTTATATGGTAATTACATGTACAAAATATACACAGATTAATAAAGTGTAGTCAATCTTTCAGTTAGTTTGTGATATTATCTGGAAATTGAGGCAACAGAGATCATGACATGTTCAGGGTTGGCAAGGTAGCCGGCTGCTGGCAAAAATCACCTCCTACTTGTTTAGTATTGGCTGAGTACTCTGCTTGGCATTTCTTTACGGATGGTGTTTTTTAAATAAAACATCCCTGGACTGGCCGCTTACTTTGACAACTCAGCCGTTTACTTCAAAACTTTCAGACAACCCTGCATGTTCTCTATTATCTTACATATCATGGTTTGTCGCCAAGAGAACAATTCTCAATTTTTTTTTGTCTCCCAGGGGTAGAATACAAAGGGAGTTAATGATTAAATTTTATTACTCTTACTTGCGTATGCAGCGAGACTCATAATCTGCAAGGCGTTTTTTTTTCTTCTTATTTAGTACACGAAACGTGGTTGTGGTCCCAGGTGTTCCTAGCGGAGACCGTGGAAACTGGGAATAAGAATCATTGTGTGACCGAACGAAGCCATGCATGTTTTGTGAAGAAAGCTTAGGTTTAGTGCTCCTCTGAAATGGGTCTCTCCAAAAATTCTATCGCTTGAAAGCGTTAATTAGTTTGGAACAAGTGAACTCTTAGGTGGCTGGAAAAAAAAAGAATCTTATAGCAAAAAACTACCTGATCAGGTGTTGTAAACTTTCATTGTGTTCGAATGAGTCTTGATGAGCATGCGGTTTATTTTCAGCGATGATTGAAATGATGCACCATGTTCTCATCATGTTTCTTTATCTTCAGCAATGATGTAATTTCTCTCAAATCGAGGCCCTTGCTATCACACGTACTAAATCAATTTAGAAACATTTTGTCGAATACAATTTGATAAGTAAATATCCTGAAATACTCAACCGTCAATAAAATAAAGTAGAAAGTGAAAAACCTTTAGAGAGTAAATCCTGTTTCGTGTAGAATGATATGAATCTCCTCCGCATTTCTTATCTAGTCTCCAAGCAAGTGAGACTTAATGCCAGTTTTAAGAGTGTTCTTGGTAAGAATCAACTGAGGTTAACTCAAAGTTAACCTGAAAGTAAATTCTGTTACATACTGTGTGGAGATGATAACTGCCAATTGTGATTCTGTCCCATAAGACTATAATAATAATGATAATGAAGATATTATTAATACTAGTAATAATAATAATAATGATAATACTGGTTTTGGTGTCATTCTATTGGATAATGATGACAAATGATGATTGTGATAGCCACTGTGACACTGCTACTAGATGGTGATCAGAAGGAGGGGATTTGAATTTTTGTAAATGAAGGAGGAAGCTATTGATTTTCTATGTTAATAGATTACACAGGAAAAAATAACGGATTCCCATTTTTGGATATTTTAGGGTATTTAAAGAATACCCATAAAAATCCCAAATTTGGCAAAGTGAGACAAGTCCCAACCAGGGAATTCCCAACCAAGTTCCCTGATTGGGACTTGTCTCACTCTTCCAAATTTGGGATTTTTATGGGTATTCTTCAAATACCCTAAAATATCCAAAAATGGGAATCTGTTATTTTTTCCTGTGTTATGATCTTGGTTTTCATTTTGTTGGTGGTAATATAATGGTGGTGGAGATGATGAGGTTAATGAGAATGATTATGGTAGAGACTGGTTTCTTACAACTGAGTCATGTATTTTCTTTTGTCTTCTTCCATTTATATAGCGCTACTTGGGGTGACATCAACTAGTGGCTATCAAATGGTTGTGAATGTAGGAGAAACTAAGCAGATTAAAGATATGGCTATTTCTAGTTTGCAGGTAAAACCTTTTGATAATAAACTTCCTGTAAAACAGTGTTTGATCTAGAGCGTGCCATTGCAGGATTGCCGAAGTTTGAGGAAAGATGTCCCCTTCAAATACCTGTTCTGTGTCTGGGTCATTCTGGCTCACTTCAAATAATTGTCTTTGAAAAGAAAAAGAAACAAGAAAATGTTATTTCTTTGTGTGCAAAATCTTCTGAAAAGAATATTTTGGTTTACGATTAGAAGTACAAATGGCTGAAGTTCGATCCACCAAAGGGTATGTGCTGCTTGCTTTGCCAAAAATCAAAGAAACAAAATTGTTTTACCACTGGTTGGGCAAACTACAGGACTTCAACACTAGTTCTAGATAACAACTGTATGTTCAATTCTCTCTTGAACATCACATTTGTTGATAACGTAAACCTCAGGATATTAGAATAAAAAAATGTATAGTGACCCCCCCGAGAAAAGAAATGTCCCTCTGAAAATTGTTGACTGGGACACATTGCCCCCCTAGCTGGCAATCCTAGATCAGACACTGTTAAAGTTTGTACCTTTGGGTAAAATGTTGTGACAACAAAACAGGCTTAATATATAAAGAAAAAAATCTTATCGCAATACACTTGTCAGTCATTGAGGCCCACAGCTGAGCATACCTTTCGATGTTGCCTGGTTATTACTCAATTCCTTTCTCCGTGAATTGTTGCACTCAGTTTGGTTTCTTCATACCTTACCTGAGCCAAGAGGAGAAAGGAGATCAATGGCTTTGTAAAAAGCCACTCATGTGTATCTCTGTTGCTTGAGTGGAAGAGAACTCTGCAACATTTTTCCAAAGTCTTTCTCTTTCAGGTATTTTAGCCACCCATATGGCAATTTATTGTTTTGAAAATCTATGGTTTATTTAGCATGTGAAGCTTGGCAAGAGTGAATGTATACAGGGTACATGTGCACTACACATACATTCATTCTCTGTGTATACATTATTGTCTGGTGAACATCTACTGCATTTGCCATTACAGTATGTATGCCCATGTTGAGGTGACCCAGCTTACTTTTCTGGTCTTGGCGTAATAATATTGGTAAAGACTGAAATAACTCATCTAACTGAGATTTTGTGTTTAATAATTCTGCTTTGTAGGGGAAGTTAGTTGGAAGAGGAATTGATGAACAACTTCCTACCATTGCCATTGTCACCCACTATGATGCTTTCGGGATTGCACCGGTAAGGTCATACATGTATGGTGTAGGTTGATAATGGCTGAATGCATGTATACATGAATGAGATAAAATGAAAACTTTGATTACCAGAGACAGTTACAGTTGAACCTCCATTATTATGGGGTGCTGGCAAGCAACCACTCTGTAGAGGGTGGCTTCTCGTGATCAATAGAGGTGTGTCATAAATTAGCATAATCAAACAGGGACGGAAGTGGCATAACTGGTCCAAAAACAGTCACCACCCATAATTTTGGGTTGTACTTTTGTTCATCATATTTTAAAAGTAATTAAAAGTACCTGATTGGCTGCGTTACAGAGATGACAAGACTTGGGAAACTCTTGTTGGATGTCCAATGGTGATGGTTTCATTTACAATATTATTTCTTCAACAATTGTTATTTCAGGACTTTAATTTCTGGCCGCTTAATAGGGGGTGGCTGCTTAATGGTGGTTCAACTGCGTTTACAAATATTTAAACAAAATGGTTTTTCTTTGTGCTATCAGTCATGGCCAGTGTGTAAAGGCCAATGTACTACATTTGTATTTTTGTAGAGTCTCTCTTTTGGGGCTGATGACAATGGAAGTGGTGTTGTTGCCCTTCTAGAACTGGCAAGATTATTTTCAAGGTAAGAATGAGTATGAATGAATTTTTTGCATGCTGTAGTTATAAGTATTGCTATTTATGATGGGGTTTCAACTCTGTTTACAGAGGATCTCCTCTTGCCCACGTATTGCATTCCCTTTCTTCATGAATCGCACTCAGTTTGGTTTATGCATACCTAACCTGAGCCGAGAAGAGAAAGGAGATTGACAGCTTTGTTAAAAGCCACCCCTATGCATCTCTGTTGCTAAGTGAGTGGAAGAGAACTCTGCAACATTTTTCCACAGTCTCTATGAGATGATAATATAACATTATACTCTACTGCATAATTTGTACAAAGAGTATGCAGGGTGTTGTGCTAGTGCAACAGTGAGTGAACTAATCTGCTCAGATACAATGTATGGAATGCAGGGCTAGCTACCCTTCACCACCATTTTCCTTGAAGTGAAATATAATTTTTTTTTTACTGCATCTGTTGTGTCTGTTTTCAGGTTATACTCAGACTCTAGAATGCAAGCAAGGTATCCTTACTAGTTTAGGAGACACATTTAATTATTTATTTTGCAGATTAAGTATACATGTACATATAAAAATGTATGAACAAGATAGAGAAGTAATAGGATGCAAAGCCACCTACAAGGTTAAACCATCCAAAACCAACCCCCCAAGAACTTAAAAGGAGAAACTATCCTACATTGTACCAACCCCTTATTCCAAGTCAAGGAAAAACAAAACAAAAAACACCTAAGTACACTGTATTAAGGCAAAGCAAGAATAGTAACAATATTGAGGTGTAAGGCTTGAATTACATGTATTTGAAAAATTTATCCATAAATCAAACTTAACAGGAGCACTTTGCTAAAGGGTATAACCATTTTGGGCAAACAATCGTGTGTGATTATGTTTCTGTTGTTGAATTAGCAATACATGTTTTTTTTAGCAAGTTCCTTCCAATTATATCATAATATTATTTTGATATATTATTTCCTGTGCATGTACGTAAATTAAACTTCAAGTTATTTCCATTTGAATGATGTAAGTTGCATCAGAAGTGTGGCCAACTTCAGACATTTTTTTTACCATAGTACAGACTTGTTGTATTGCTGTCATAGTTGGGCATTTTGTGTAAATACATGTACCCAGTTATTAATAAGTAGTTTCCCTATAAAAAGTTTGTTTTGTCATTGTACATCAATAGGCTAAAAAAACACTGGACTAATTCAAAGAGTTTTCTTTGTTGACTGTCTTAACACTGTACAGATACAATTTAGTTTTCTTCCTGTCTGGGGCTGGAAAGTTTAATTATCAGGGTACCAAGAAATGGCTTGAGGACAATCTGGATAATCCAGGTTAGTGGTATTATTATACATTCAACTCACCATCTCTTTTCTGATTGGCCGAAAGTGTACACTCAGTGAATTTTTGAAATCAGTGCCTGGGACGTCATCTACCAGCAGATTATACAACTAGTAATAGTTGACACTACAGCTGCCCCCGTTCTGTTTATTGTCGGTCAATAGTATTCTTGCTGGTTGTGTAGCTCTTTGAAGTATACCAATTCATAATGAAGATTTTCACACATATTCCATACAACAGGTGAGATAAATACAGGAAACGCAAGGTTCCATGCACAGTTTCAGCTCGATTTACACAACTTTAATCAAAACATTCTCAGTTTCGAGAATAGTTTGTTCTAAACCATAAGAAAAGATTTAATTAGAAGTTGAATTGTTCCCTATTTCTCTTTCCCTTTTTACATTCAGTTGATTCTATTTCCCGGAAAGTAAGCCTTAGAAATTAAAAGGATCAATTCAATTCAATTGATCAATTCACGCTAGCGCATTCTAGTCTTATTTGAAACTTTATAACGGAAGGACATCTGTGAGCAGGGAATAAGTCAGCACAGAATTTGATTGTCGGCGAATTTCTGTAAATGTCCATCAATCTGCTAGTGATAAGCTGGCCGTTGATCACTTGTCTTGCTTGTTTGGGGGTGAATCTTATTCCGGTCAAAGAGAGAGAAAGAATGTCTGACAAGGTTTCCAGTATAAATCAAAGATTTGTGAACTCGTGTCTGGCAAACTCTCCAAGTGTTTATATATACACAGTCAGGGTTGTCATTAAGAGCCGGGGGCCGGGGATTTTCCCCGGCTACTAAGAGAGTGGCCCCCGGCTACTTTCATTGGAAAATACAACAAAAAGAGAAGCAAAAGAAATCCCTAGCCATTTGATTCCCCACCTACTTGTTGTATTTACCCGGCAACTTGAAATCTTAGTGACAACCCTGCACAGTTAAACGGACCTTATAACCTCCCCTGTGCTTAACGAGTGTCTTTTGGTCCATAACTTTCAAAACAACTGCTCCACAGAATGTCACTGCGTAAGAGTATCGAAGTATGACTGCACAATAAATGTCACAAAATCTACCTGAGCGGTCCCTTCGGGATTTTCTGTCTGAGGAAAAGAACCTGAACCTGAGGAAAAGAAAGAGTTGACACAAACTTTGAAAACATTTAATGTTGAAGCAAGAAAGAAAGAGTTTGTTCAGTGTATAATAAAACAATATTATTATTGGATTCAGTTTTTGTGATATCCAGAAGAATCAAGGTCTCAATAAGAGTACCCCTACCTCAACCTTGATTCTTCTGGATATCACAAAAATCTCATCCAATGATTGTTTATAATTAGCTGTGGTGACAAGTTTGCACTGTGAAGCATAGTGACTGGGCAACACAAGGCTGAGAATGACAGCCAGTCAGTGGACTATATATGTCCAACCAGAATGGTGACTTGTCTGGCCAAAAACTTCACTCGCCATTCATGACTGTGGACTAGGCATTTAGACTTTCATACCTGAACAAACAACTAAATCATCGCTTGTATTAAATCTTAAATTTTTGTCTCTTGGTAAGAGTACAAAATAATAGGAAATTCCACATGAATTAGTTTTCCCACTATTTTGACAGGACAAGACTTATCCGAGCAAACATTTATTTGGCTGCATGCTCAACCATCCAGAAATATGATAATAATATGACTTTGACATCTCCAGCATACTCAAGAAACACATCCTTGAGGCACTTCTGTTTTTAGTTCTCTTAGACTTATTTTTGATATTTTTCCCTTGCCCTTTACAGAAACAAGTGTGCTTAGTGATGTGGATTATGTGTTGTGTCTGGACAGCATTGGAAAAACAGATAATTTATTTCTCCATGTTTCGAAACCTCCAAAAGAGGGCACTCTTGCATTTTCTTTAGTTGAGGTATGTACTGTATGTTGTAGGTAAAATCCATTTTCAGGTTAGACGAGTATTTGATTTCGAACACCTTGTTGTATAATTATAAACGCTTGTTATTCGTAAGAGATGAAAGAAATTTAATTTTACCTTGGGAACTGACCTCGCCTACCCTTTGTCCACACTTTGCTTGTGATGGGTGCAGTAACATAAACATCCTCTACTCGAAAATAGCTTGGCTAATCGAGGCAGGCAGAGGAAAACATAAAGTAATAATAGTAGTAGTTAAAAAACAAGTACAGTGTGTATCCCTGTACATCAACTCACTCAAGACTAATTTGTCAATCTGGGAAGGCTCCTGTACTGCTGCGGTTCACAGAGATAAAAGTTTTTCTGAGTTGAGATGTTGTATGAAGGCCTTTGAATGAATCAAATTTCCCTCAATGGTGATGTTCAGGGAGTTGCACAGGAGGAAATGTTTTGTCCACTAGTAATTAATTTTTATTCTTGTGTTAGTGTTTGAAACAATGTTTATTCCTGATGAAAAATGTTGAAATACAACCTTTCTGTGAAAGCTGTTCCGCTATAACCTGGAGTGTTGATTTATGACACTTTCAACTAGTGCTAATGTGAATTCCTTCTTTTCTTTTTTCCCCTTACAGGAATTTAAAGGGGTAAGTTTTCAACCATTCCTGTTTTTGCATTCCTGCTCTTTGGTTACTTGTTTCTGTTAGGATTTGTGACAGTAAATTTGTTTTAAAATCCTCTTGTAGGTCGCAGAGGCTACTTTTAAGGAAATGAACTTCACAACGATCCACAAGAAAATAAATTTGGCCGAAGATACATTATCGTGGGAACACGAGCGATTCTCTCTTCACACCCAGCGTCTACCTGCGGGGACTCTTTCTCACTATGTTGACCCTCAGGTTCTTGGACGATCATCAATCTTTGATGTCAGGTGGGTTAATTTGTTGCTGCATTGTTACTTAATTCTTTCAATCCTTATACACCTTGTAGTGGCCAATATAGTTTGTATAAGAAAAAAAAAACGTATAGGACCTCACTCTCAAAATCAAGAAAGAGAAACATAAGTCAAAGGCCACATTCACAAATCGATCTGAATCAATAGTCTGAACCATACCCTGTATCTCTTATCTGCATACTTATTTGTGGCATTAATTTTATGGACTAATACCTCCAAAAAGAGGCCCCAAAGGTTGGTTATTTTTGCTAGTACACCTGACAGTTTTGAGCTTACTAAATTTTCGGCGAATTTTTTCTTTCCTCTGTCAGATCACCTGAAAGTGATATTAAACTGGAGCGGAATATAGCATTTATTGCAGAAGTTCTTGCTAGGCATATTTTCAACTTCACAACAAAGGTGAGTTATATGACTCAAGTTATGTTCAATCAGTTCATACTTTATGACGTCAGCAGATGGCTACTAAGAGCAGAATACATTATTATATTGGCACCAGGGCACCAGTAGGGCACAGCCCTGGGTGGCAGGGCTCAAAATTTGGGATTGTTGCCAGTTGTGTTGATGGACCAAAGAAATTTTAGCTTGGTCATATCTCTCTTCTGATCAATCAAAATGTTAAAAATAACATGATAGTCAATAGTAAATATTGCTTGAAGGTACTAGCCTAACAAGCAAAAACATATAGTAAAAAAACAATGCTTGTCCTCTTGAAACATAATGGTATGAATATGTTTTTTTTTCTGGTCACTTGTTTATGCATCCAGTCAAAATGGTCGGCGAATTGAAAGTTTTTTTTGGACAAAATGGTTACCTTGACTGGCCATTATTTCGAGCCCTGAAATGGGCAGCAAAAATGATCCAAGACTCATCAAACATCCCATAATAACCTGCATCTTTGTGTCTCTCCATTATGGTGTCTAGGCATGGGATTGGTGGAATTTGCCAATCAGGGCTGTCATTAAGGTTTTAAGGAGCTGGTCTCTAAGAGGAGCTAGTCTGTCATTTTAATAATCCTGCAAATCCTCCAATATTTGTTTTGTTTGACTTTTCAAACCTAGTGTAGCGAGCAGATCTTTGCTACAAAAAGTCAGCTGTTAGCTACTAATAACAGACATGCCAATGAAAGTGGCAGCATTTCCCTTAACAGAATTATCTTATAAAGAGACCCTAGCAGTGACCTGTGGATAGCAACATATTTTACTCACTTAATCTAAAGTGAGGTTATATACAGTGCCCTCAGGAAGTAATGTTGTCTTGTATTTTTCAGGGGTATCCAAGAAATATGAGAATCTTCAGTGGTTCCATGGTGGGTAGCTTACAGTTCCTCTATTTGTACTGCAATGTGGGATGTACAGACAGTTAGAATACAAGAAAGCTGTTGCATCTTCATTGATGTTTCACTGTTCCTTCAGTTGTATTGCAGCTCTTTTTAACCTTTTATGTTAACTTATTGGACCTCTGTATGTGGCAGCTTCTATGTCTAGGACTTGGTTCCACTGTTAATGTTGTTTATTGTTTTAACTACCTGTCCTGTGAGGCTTTCTTAGTGCTGTGACATCACCCTGTCCCATCCCATCAGGCCCTGTGGTCTTGCCTCCTCTATTGCTGACCAAAATCTCAGAATCTCAAAGGAGTGGACATTTAACATACCTGATTCATATATGAACTATAGTTTCTTATATAAGTTAATTCAAAAGTAAAATTAATGAAAAGTAAGGCTTTTAAGTTATGTTTTATCAATTTTTTCTTCTATAATGTGGGGTAAAATAGACAGACGATGTCTTCTATGTATACACTATGCAATACTGTATCTTACTTATCACTTTTATTTTCTTTGTGTGTGGCATATATAAAACCAACTGGTAGACTTTGCCATGACATGTCATTTAAACACCTAGTCTTTGTATGACAGTCTTGGATTGTGGATATAGTTTGTTCCCAAACAAGTCTTACTCAAACTGAAACTCTTAAAAAGTCAGAACTAATTGCTCTGCTAGAGCACAGTTTCTGGTTGTTAAAAATTCTATACAACCCATAAACTTATAACAGCCATCTTTGAAGACTAAGGCTGTAACTTTTTGTATTACCTTCAAAACATAGCTGTAGACATGTTTAATAGTTACCATGTAGTTATTTTCCTTGTTATCATCTTCTGGTACAGTTTTCAGTGGATCTATCACTGTCAGATAAGCTGCCAAGTCTTAGTAAACAAAACAACTAAAACCCAATCCTGGTGTACCCCTAATTCCCAATTTGTAAGGTGCTTTTCAGTAGTGTACCATGCTAAATGATATTGGTATTTTTGTGTTACAAAGCTTTGGCTTTCTTACTTTATTCCCCAATTTTAGGCAGTAGATTCAAATTTTGTAAAAACGTGGATGGATTATCTTGGCTCACAAGCACGGGCAGCCCAGCTCCTGACAAAAGACCATCCATTTTTTACTGGACTAGAGCAGGTAAAACCATAGCAACACTCAAAACGTCAGCTTTTTTAATCATTTTATGATATAAAAAAGAAATTAAAAAAGAATAGGTTAGAAAAAGTGCAGTTGAGAGCAGCTCTAGCCTCCTTCGTGCTTTTGAAACTTCCCAAAAGCTTCATATCTTAAAAATGCAAAGCTGATAACATTAGCCAATCATTTTATAACAATATAATTGCAGCAGTTCACTTCAATATGCTTTAATGTGTCACTCATTTTGGTTTGAGAACATGTTTTGATGTGCTTCAATGATTGGCCAAAAACTGACAAGTGAACTCATTGTCCATTATATGAACTACATTTCTCTATTTCTTGTCTTTACTTAGAGTTTCTCAAAGTTTGTGAAGGATGTGAAGAGATTCACAGCCAAAGCTGATAGAAGGTGACATATCAGTGTGATTTCATTAGTCACTCAGTTAGTCTTTGTTGCGGTCAATAATCCGTGTACCAGACAATCAGTCGCTCAGGAATACAGTTTGTCTATCGAGCCAGCCAGTCAGTTAATCACTCTGTCATTCGGCCAGTCGCTGTTTCTGCCAATGTGTCAACCAACTTGCTACAGGGGGCAGATTCAGGATGTTTCTTGGGAGGTGGGTAGACCTCTAAGGAATGGTGTAACTGACTGCTGACTTAAATTTTACAATGTAAAAGCGAATACAAAGGCTTTGGACTAGTCAATAACATAATGTCAACTGCTGAAAATACATATCATACATATCTGCATATTTTGCAGAATACCAGCTGTATTAGAAAACTGGAGTTCATGTCGGGGAGGGGGAACATCCTGTGCACCCTCCCCTAGATCTACCCCTGAGCTAGCCTTTGATCTGTATTCAGACGGTCGTTTGTTTTGTGTCAACTAGGTAGTCAGGCACTCTAAACCCTCCCCCACTCCTTGACGATTTTTATCCATCTACCGGTAATTCATTCTCGTTTTTTTCGTTTGTTTTGTGTCAACTAGGTAGTCAGGCACTCTAAACCTTTCCCCACTCCTTGACGATTTTTATCCATCTAATTCATTCTCGTTTTTTTCAAATCCACCATTCAATACAATACCAAGCAGCATCACAATTTCTTCCAGAACTAACCCGGCTTCAGCCAGGCCGATAGTCAGACCAAAGGATAGGATAGTATAGCACTTATTCTATCCTATCCTATCCTTTGGTCTGTCAGTGAATCAATCACTTATTAGCCCCCCAGTGTAAACAGGTAATTGTTGGGTCTGTAAAACCCCGTCTATCAGGATGTAGACTTATTCTCTTTCTATCTTTTATTTCAGGGACCCTGAATTTGTCTTTTATGACAGACCAGACACAACTATGTTTGCCTATAGGTAAGGACTGTTTGCTGTGTCACTGTGAATCTTCAACTTGCATATCTGTCAGGGCGTCCTGTTTGGACTTGAGAATAAAAACTAGCTGTCTCTGGACAAGGTTTCAAAGGGGCTATGTCGCGCTATTTGCTGTTTTCTTAAAATACCGTATTTATTCGATTAACCGCCCTGGGCGCATATTAAATTTTTGGACCTTGAGAGTGGGTGCTTATTCGAGGTGGGCGCTTATTCGAGGCTGGGCGCTTATTAAAATTTCACCATTTTCAGCGAGTGAAGTATGTTTATTTTGCAACAAAATAATGGGGTGTTGTAGGGGTCCGGACCCCCTTAACATCGCCGTCAATCCGAGAATTTTCAAAAGTACTTTGCTAACTGCTATGAGAATGAAATAATTATCACTAAATGGTCCTGAATTATCACATACAACTTAAAAGAAAAATTGCTTTTCACGTTGTCTGTCAACCATGCCCTTTTATGAATTGGATTGAATCTGGACATTGGACCAAGTCATTAACTTAACCTGAAGGACGATTGTTTCAAAAATCGATCCTTTACGAGTAGAATGTCACAGGCACTGTGCCTATCGTGACGTACCTGGAACGGCGAGGAATTATTGGAATCATTGGCGTCAGCTGGACGCACAAGATGGACCCCTTCCACCGAACAAAAATACCTGTATCCTCCTTCCGTTCATCAGCGATTCTAAAACAGCAATTCACCGTTGAGATCACTTGATCTGGTGGTTACGGAAATCTTAAGAGAGAAATATACGGATGTGTAAACTTTATTGTAAATTTAGCCTGGGTAATAAGCCTCCCCTAACCACTATAAAGGAAGGCCTGTTACTCAGGCTCATCTTAATCAGAAAATGTTTAATTAGTATTCACCAGAGCAGGGGATCAACATATTCAGTCACACTTTATTGGTGATTGTGAGAACCCCATTCGTCACTTTAAAAACGAGAGGGGAACTGGGCCGAGTTAACTTTCGCAAATTTGTGGGACTGTTATCAGGGTCAGGGGAAAAATATAGCCAATATCCAGTAGCATGGCGTGTCCCCCCATTAACTATCCCAGAAACAATTGCGGGGCACATTTCGGAACCAGTTGCCTTCTCGCTGATTGGCAAATTTGTGAGTGTCATTTCACCTTTACTTGCTTTTGCAGACAACCAAAGTGATTTCGTTTTCTTAAAATTCAAGTATATGCTTTACTACTTGACTGAAATGTTGTTTTTGTTTAAAAAATACCTAGGATATCGTATTCCCAACTTCTGATTCGGCACTACTAGGAGTTTTGCCAATACGATATGCAAGAGCATTAATCAGAGGGTTATTTTTATTTATTTGTGGCAGAGTAAAACCAGCCGTCTTCGACTTATTCCTGGCTCTTGGTATTGCATCTTATCTTGGACTGTTCTACCTAGCGCTTGTGGTAAGTTAACTATTAAAACAAATTATTGTACAATAATGGTTTATAGTAGAAGCACATCTAGCTACTTTAACAAGTTTACAGGCACTCCGTTCATATCGCTGTCACAGTGTTATGGGCATCCCCATTTCCAAAACCCTAGTGATATAGGCATCCGTTGTAACCCCAACCTTAACCTCAATCCAAATCGCCAAGGTAACATGAGAAGGGGATGCACATATCACTAAGGTTTTGGGAATGGTGATGACCAAAACGCGGGAATGCCCATATCACTGTGACATCGCCACTTCGAAACGGGATCGAGTTAACTGTTCAGAGACTTCTGGGACTGTTACTAGGAAAACAGGGAATTATCCTACGTGTAGCCGCACCCTCCCCTCAACAAAGAAAAACTGTTTTTCCTTTGTCGAGGGGAGGGTGCGGCTACACGTAGGCTAAGAGGGAATAAACATTAACCAATAGCTGACCGGTGAGTCCCCAGTAACTATCCCAGAAACAATTGCGGGACACATTTTGGCTCCAGATCCCTTCGTTTCCGAAGCAGCGAAACACAAACAAATGATCTAAATGAAAACGCATGATTAAAAAACTCGGCTACCCCCACCAAACAAACTTCTGTAAAATACAAAACACTCTTTGCCATATTTTTTATTTCCAGTGGTGTTGACAACAGTCAGTTAGTTAGTTAAAAGAACTGTGAAAGGGTCTATTACCGCTAGAAGTGCTAATAAACTTAAAAAACTTTCAAAACTACTATACTCGAGCCTTGATTACTATGAGGAATGATGCCAGGTTCAATTCCTCTTATTGTCACGTGCTTCGAAAACACATGACAGTAGAAGATGATCCCACGTACGGTTGGCAAACTCTGATTGGTCTCGCCTCTCAAACACGTGTTAAAACCTGTATCCACTGAGTGCGAAAGTGACGTACAGTTACGCTTTGGATATTTTAGGGTATTCTTTCGAAGTTGCAAACTAGCTGGTGAAGGCCGTGATACCAAAAAGAGTTTTTAATTTTTTATTGCTTTCTTTCTTTCATTTTTAACAGAACTTTTCCATCTTATGTGAGCTTCTTCCAAGGCCAGTATCTAATATGAAAACTAAGCAACCATAGTCAAATAAACAATGATGGAGATGCAATTCTCCCATCCTTTTACAAACTTTTCTTTCCCAGGCCCTCATTTAGTCTGAACGAGCCAAAAGCAACCAGGTGGCAAGAAAAAATGGGCGAGGACTGGGGAGAGAGCGGGCTGAAGAGGCTTTGATAAAAATCCTCAGGGCTCCCCCTCCCCGCCTTTTTTTATCCCCTTCTCCAACTCAGCCTGAAACACACTCTCCTGAAGGCGTTTTTTAAAGCATTAAAATTAGCAAGTAATATAAATCCTGTCTACACTGAGTGCTACGATCATTGTATTCATTATATATTGGCTTCCTTTCTACAAATAAATGCAAAATACAATAAATGAGTCAATTTACAATTTCGTTTCGCAAATCGTGTTGGGCGTTACTCTGACACTTTACTTTGAACTGCAAGACCATAATGAAAGTAAAGGTAGGGTAAAACGGGCAACAAAAACGTACAACTTGTTTTGTAACATTCCTCCGAAGCGATTTAAATAGCGATGTTGCGCGTTTTACCACCTTTGAATCAAACCTGCCTTGCAACAAATCAGCTTGTTGCAGGTTGCGAAAAGTTGTTGCAGAGAAGAGATTGTAATTCTACTTTTGCAACACAGTCTGTACATGTTGCGTGTTTTACCGACCCAAGGCAACTCTTGTAGCAAGAGGCGTAATTTCTGTATATGGCGTGGCTCCTGCGTAATTGTGGCCAATCAGAAGTCAGTATTCACGTAACTTGCAACAACCTGCTTTGCTGTAAGACAGGTTTGAACGTGGGTGGTAAAACGCGCAGGATCGCTTTTCAACTCTTTTTGCAGCAGTGTTCTAAAACACGTTGCACGTTTTTCTTGCCCGCCTTGCCGTAGCTTCACAACAGAACTTTCAGATAATGACCCTTATTATCTCTACGAAGCTTTGCTTTTTTGTATCCATGCTACCATCCTTGCTCCTACTCGGCGCGCCTGGTGTTTCAGCGGCGCTTTTAATTTTTCTCGCCACTAAGTGGCCCTGTGAAGCCAAGAAGCACTCCCTAAATTTGTCAGGAATAAAAGGCTCTTATCTCTGATATCTTCACTAAAGGTGTTTATCGAGTGTCGCCTTTTGCGCTTCTTGATTGCTCAGTTTACCTATTTGTGTTTCTGTGTGGTTGTAATGCCATGAAGGCAATATCCCGTCTGGGTCACTTCGTTCGCTTCATGCGCCGTTTTATTGTCACGGCTTCTGGATTTGTTTTCTTCTCAAGTCTTACTAGGAAGTCGTTTTTTCCATGTTATCGTTGGGTCTGGTAAAAACTTGAAGAATACGCGGATTAATTACAGATCGATCATTTGATTATTTACAAAACCGTTGATCTCGCAATCTCAATGTTCCAGTTTTTTGTTGTTGTTAATTCGATATTCTTGGCCCCGGAGTGTTTTAATGTAGTAGGCAAAGGAACGCTTAGTCTTATTTGCAAAGGTTTTAAATAGTTCTTGAACTTCTCTTTAAAGGGTCTGGTTTTTAAAGCACAAATAAAAGGGTTTAAAGTTACCGCCAACAGATACAAAATCTTGAGACTCGGAAAAAGAATATACTTGATGTTGATTTGAGTGGGAGTTAACTTCTTCCCACTTGGTGGATCTAATGCTGTGATGAAATTTACAACAACCAGAGGAGTAAAGCACGCTAATGCTGAAAACACGGTGACTGCCACCGTTTTAGCGGCGCGCATTTCACTAGACCGTCGTTTTGATACGGCGTCTTCCAGCACGCGGATTCTTCGTAACTGACTGCGAGAGATGGTAAAAATCCACGCATGCGTGAAGAGCATAATACCGCTTGGTAAAAGGACTGTTAACGACATCAAGAAGAGGAAATGAGGAATTATGGATTTTAATTGACGTTGAGTAGGGATTACGTTATTTTGAATGCAACCATACATCAGTTGAAGTAGTATTCTGCCTTGATTTCGAAGAATGAGACGAAAAAAGCCTGGAATAGCTCCTCCAATTCCGCCAGCAATCCAGACTATTGTTATTATAACTAGGGTCCTCCTCTTTGTCATCATTGTTGAGTATCTGCAGGTGAGAAAAATGTTTTTCAGAATTAAAGTCATCGTTAACAGTTTTAATCTCCATGGGTAGAGTAATAACAACAGGACAAGAACTTGTGATAAGCATATTTAGCTACACCCGAAAAACTCACAGCTATCTCCCTCATCTACCTCTTCTATCACCAGTTGACTGTTTCACTATTTAACTATCTTACCTACTCAAGTTGATCTAGTGAAGAATCTAGTTGCGCGTAATGTAGTGAGAAACTATGGGTTTCAATTCTCTTTGGGACTAGGACTAAAAATTTAAAAAAGAAATGATGATGATGATGATGATGATGATGATGAAGATGATTATGATTGTTATTATTTTTCATAGTGCAATAAATTGCTTCGTAGAACCGGGCCAATTCCTTGGTCCTGATCTGCTGGAGGGGTATTTTATTAGTTGGACTGAAGTGAATGATCTTTTGCAGCTCATTGATGTTAATAGCTCCAGAGATCTTCCTAAATTCAGGTCCATTCCCTTTTTAATGAGTCCTAGCGCGCCGACAATAACTGGCACAGTTTCTGTCTTTTTTCCCCAATTATTATTATTATTATTATTATTATTATTATTGATAGAACACAATTCTAGAAAGCCGTTTCTTTATAGTTCTTTTACACCCAATTCAGTAAAGGCTGCTTTGGCAATTGGGCATTGGGCATTTATAGGCATACGGAACAGTGAGTGACTGTCAGCTACTGCCAAACAATACTTCCAAGGTACGCAATTGCCAATGCCCAAAGCAATCTTTATTGAATCAGGTATAGAGCGTTTTCACTCACGTGACCATCGTCTATGCAAATTTATTGGAACAAAAGAAAACATTTACAAAGGTAAAGAGTTGAACTCGCAGAGGATTGGTTGGCCACCGTTTCATTGTTTTGGAACATCAATATGGCTGCCATGACGTCATGTGACGTCATGTATTTGGAAGCAGCTGCCGACGTGGAGATGAAAAAGAACGTACCTCATGTTTCATCTTTTCTTAGACATTTGAATAATATTGGATTTTTGCGGACTGCCAAAACAGTAACTGTCTTGAATATAAGTGCACATTTTTTAATATCATGTATTTTTTATATATTATCTCATCTTATCATTGGCAACGATGGTGCATCCCTTATATTGCACCTGCCGTTAAAGCTTGTATAAGCAGTTCTCTCTAATCGAGGACAAAAACACATGAAATGCTATCGAACTTACAAAGTATTAATTAACAAACATTAGAAGTTTCATGGAAATGATAGAAGTCGCAGAAAATAACTTGTGATATAGTGTGAGAGCCCCTTAAGCAACAGCGACATAAATCGAAATAAAGCAGACAAAGAAGGTTCGCTTCCAATTTCATTTGATAAATTCTTGAAAAGCTGTCATGAACCGTGAAGAACTGCCTGAGAGTTTCATACAATTATACTTTATCCACAAATTTGATCGGTTTTACAAACTTCAAGAACAAAAAGGTTAAAATTTTTAATTTTTAATTTTCTGTGATTGAATACCAGAGCTGGAAATTGTTTTAAAAACATACCTCATTGGTCTTTTGATAGCTACAAGTCGATCCAAGGAGATCATAGCCAGATGAGCCATGACAACACAGAATAATGCAAAATCCACTTTTGAAGTCCATGAACACAAAATTGGCATTATTGCATGGCATTCGCTCATTGTTAGCGAAACAGTGCAACTCGCCAGAACCGGGACGAACAGTAGACTTGCTAAGGACAGACTAGCAAGTAGGTAGTTAGATGGAGTTCTGAGTGAGTATGTTTTGTACACGGCAAGAAATATCAGAGAGTTTCCCAAAATCGCTGTTAATATTCCGGTAACTGAGAGCGTGATAAAGATCCCCGTTACAAAATCCGGCGAATTGTTTACTATAAAGCAGGTTTTGTTTTCTTCCGTGGAAGACATCTCTAACCATTAAGTTGCACACATCTCAAGTCCTTTCATTTTTCTGAATGTTATCTGCAAATAAGGAAAATAATAACTACTGTTAATGACATTTTGTAACCTTAGGCCCAGTTCAAACGTCGAATTTCACATGTGCCGAACTTAACGCGAGAGTTCAATGCATGTGAAGTGCGACTGTTTAAATTAAATGCAACGTTTGCCGTATCTGCGACTGAAACAATCGAAGATTCGACTTAGGTTCGACTTTTGATTCAAACGTCGCATTTCACATGTGCCGAACTTAATGAATGAATTTTAGTAAATTATTATTATATTACTGGGAATATTGACAGCGAAGAGAGTTAAATTCAACAGAGTTCAGTGAGTTAAATTCGACGTTTGAATCAAATGCCGTATTTAACTATTTTAGTCGACTAAAATAGCAATTAAGTTCGGCACATGTGAAATTCGACGTTTGAACTGGGCCTAAGTCCCTATACCAGTCCTGCTTCGCGCAATTTTTTTCGCGACTACGTGCGAAGGTTACCGAAAAAAACATCAACCAAATCAAACAGCACAAATGAAAATAACTCACCACGAAAGCATTGGCTTGCTGAAAAAGTTAAATTATTAATTTTTGTAAGGCAACACAGAGAGATAACTACACCCTCAAAGTCAAAGACTGGACCCGGGAGACAGCTGAAATCGAGTTTAGGTGAAAAGGCGCTTTTTATGCGATTGCCTCTGTTTAAGCAGCAGAAATAATATCATGCACTCCATCGTCAGCTGTATTTGATTTCTAAGGAAGTCTATGTCATTCCTAAACAAATATAAAACAATTACTTAGAGTTAAAGAAAGATAAAGCGATTTTCCTTTTTGTGTGCTTGAGAAATATATTTACCCTTAAGACTGACAGGACTGAGGGACCGTGCTGCATGAGAACAGTGTTTTCACGGTTGACAGGAGCTTAACTCTTATGTGTTAAAATTGTGCATTAAAAAAGAGAGGAAGTGAGTATTATTTTTTAGATCTACGTCAAGATATTGTGCCTTGCTTCGGGGCCTAATAACGGGATGAGATAAAGAGTAATATTCACTGTAGTGACGGACGGACTTGAAGTAATGACGATACCCAACTACGACACCGACTGACATCGACTTCCAAGGTGTGAAAAGTATACAATATTGACATTGAATTTATTTCGCACTTAACGATGTTGTCGGTTGTCATAGAAAGTGACGGGAAATGGACGAAAAGGTGTTTTGGAAATATTATCCCGGCAATGAGCAATTAATCATGTCATTTGAATGTTTTAAGAGGACAACAGTTTTTTTTTAATTTAAAAAACCTAATTCTGCATTTTAGGGAAGATATTCTTCCAATTGAGCAATAAGGCACTTATTAACCCTGTTAGTCATTAGAACCTCGTATTTCGCTATCACGAATGAATTTGGGCTCATAATAATACGACCTGATTCGGCCATATTCTTACAAATTGAACGAAATTAGTGTTGCCTTTGATATTGATAAGATATTCGTGGCTCTATCCAGCGAATTTTTAAGGCGAATTCAGGACTTAAGCGTTGTCATCGCCAAATAACTAAACATTACAAAGTCTGCGTGACGGGGATTGTTTAAAAAAAAAAACAAGAATCAGTAGTGGGCGTCGTCAATTCGGTCTCCTACACTCCCAAGTAAAATTTGTTTTGAGCCGCGTTATTCAGTAACTATAATCTCCAAACATTGAACAACGCCTCAGGGGACTTAACCTCAACTTGAACGGTAAATTGAAATCAGTTATCGTGTAGATTTCCTAGTCTTCATATATTAAATCCCTTGGGGCAATTGGAATTATCGTTAGAGGATAATGTTTTATATTAGCTGTTCATTTCCAGTAAGCGGCAAAATTTACTGAGAAACTCTCCTTCTTGTCGTGATGTATGGTAAGCAACTACGACGGCAACCGCAGTAAAATTGATCACTTGTTAACTGCAATCATTAGTGTTCTTTAAGCTTCATTTCTTTTATTTCAACCTTGTCCAATTTTTTAATTATAAGTATAAAGCGAATTTTGCCGCGTGGAGATGAATCTTAGGGATGACGTCCAAATTAAAAAAAAAAACGTTGGTTCGTTTTCGATACTGAGAACGCCTCGGGAAAGGCGACAGTCGTGCAAGGATGGGAGATGGATGGGTCAAAGAAATGCACCCAACTCTGTTAACGGTCGTGTAGAGTTGTTGTTTAGCTCATTAAACCTACGCCATTGCTATTCTGGTGTTCTCATGTTAATTATTGCCGTCGATATCGTGGCTGGTTGGTAATGCTAGTAGGCAGACTGTGCATAAATCTCTGGGATCGGTGCAATTTCGACGTATGACATTTCAGACTAATTTTAACAGGGCAAGTCACTGTTATTTGATCTGATCGAACAGCAAATAACAAAACTAGATGGCCATGATGGCCAACATTAAGATGCCAGGCCGATATGTATGTTGTGGTTCAATTTTATCCTTGGTTTAAATTTTATTTCCCTTTGTTTTAATCTCATTATCGTACATTACCATACCCCAAAGCAAACGGAAATAAAATTTTAAACAACAGGCATTGTTAGCTTGTGAGGTAAGACAAGACCGCAAGGTCATGTGGGTAGCTTGCACATGTCGTTATTGTAATACAGTACAATTCCGCCCTACGGATAACCGCTTAATACGGGACCCACTTATACTGACTCCAGGCCGTGTTCACTTACTGTCCGTATTACCTGGGTTCCACTGTACTTCAAGGTTGTCAGTGTCATAGAATGGAATAAGAATTCTATCTATTCTAATTCTATCCACTTTTATTCAATCAGAAGTCAACTTTACAAAGCAACCTGATCTGTATATGTTGTAGTGGATGGTGAAACGCAGAACATCGCTTTTCAACTCAGTCGTTTTGCAGCAATGTTTCGAAACAAGTTGCACGTTTTTGTTGCTTGTTTTACCGAAGCTTTGCTGTTTTGCAGTCTCGTCGCTTAGGTTTTCCGACAACGTTTACTGAAATTAATTTTATAATTGTATCAGCTGTTATTTCAGTATGACTTTAACGATGACCGGAATTCTACAAAATAGACTTTTTCCGTTTTTTTGAAACTGGACTCCCTTGTTATATCTGGACTCCTGGTTAAGCTTAAAGAAGAAAACACGCTATATATAAAAAAATAGAAAATACCCTAAGTAAGGATGAAGACCGCTAAAAAAACCCATACCCCTTCGGTTAGCTCAAACCTGTCTAATCCATATATTGGAGTAACCCCGTAGCCCGGAATCCAGGTCACAAAGATGGTATCATTATGATAAACTCATTGAATTTGGGTTCCAGTGTTCTAGCTTGCCATTGTGCTGTCGATAATCCATACGTCTGGAAACCAACCTCCGAGCAGAGTGACAGTAAGTGTCCTTGATGAAGGCATCCTGTCAGAGTTCCAGAAGCTCTGTGTAACTTTCAATGCTGGTGTAACTTTACCTACATTTTTAAAACCTTCGTTCATTATCACACTTGTATGACTTTGTTCAAAGACTTTTCTGACGGGGACTAGCTGAAGCCTTTTCACAAACCGTTAAAACTTGTTTGACTCAGGACGTTTATTCGTTTGTTGATTGTGAGTTACAATTCTCTCTCAATTCTCTATTCACTCTATGGTAAATTAGTGTTGCATCCATTTTTATACCAGCCAGAAAATCATCTGCTAAGTGTAAACTAATGCTGACATAAGTCTAATCTGATTGGTTGAGACAGTCTTATTAATAGCATGAAACCTTCGAGATATTACTTTGTCAAAGTGGTTTTTCTACCTAAGTTTTCACGACGTAAGTTTAATCTGATTGGTTGAGACAGCCTTATTAGTATGAAACCTTCGAGATATTACTTTGTCAAAATGGTTTTTCTACCTAAGTTTTCACTATTAAGCTTAGGTTTATTAACTGGCCAATACAAAACAAGGAGAACAATACAAAAACTAATAGTATCTAGTCATACTCAAAATTTTCATAACAACACGGATAGGAAAGTACTAAAATTAGATGATTGGCTAAACTTTTCCATAAATTAACCACGAACGAAGTTCAAGGTACAGGGCAGAATTTAGAACAACAGTTGTTTAACCACAAAAACACCTATAAAATCACTTAAATCTAATTAAAGTTATCCATTGCCGTGAATTCGGTTAAAAACTCAAAAAAACACCGTTAAAACTGTTAAAAACAAGTGAGGTAGTCATTTCCTGGTCGACGGAAGATCAGATTAAGGTCAAAAATGTTAAACTCTCAAAGGCTCTAATTTTAAAACATATTTAATGAACAGAAGTGTTACCGCGGAGTCGATGCACCAAATTAGTACATCTCCTTTGCACCGAATTCATGTCAGGAGAAACATTCTATCGATCATCAATTAACTTAAAAACCAAAACTATTAGTAGTGAAATAGCTTACTCAAATCAATCAACAAGAACGCTTACAACAACTCCACTACAAACATATATCGTAGTAAATGCCTCAAGTGGCTAACGTAACTCTTCGATCAACATTTTCCTTCAGCAAGACCAAGGAGAATGAATCAACAGAAATCATTTTCTCATTTCGGGAGAGGATGTCATTTGATCAGTGTTGATGCGTAGGAATTGAGCACCAAGTAAGATAGGTCAATTTGCTTTTATAGAGTGTTTTCACTCACGTGGCCAGCATCTGTTCAAGTTTATTAGAACAAAAGAAAGCATTTGCATAACTGAGAAAAGAGTTCAACTCCCACAGGACTAGTTTAGGACACAAACATGGCCGCCGTTTCATTGTTTTGGGACACTAATATGGCCGCCGTGACGTCATGTGAAAACAATCGAATGAATTTTGTAATAAATCCCAAACACCAAATAAAATTCCTTTAATCATTTTAAGTCAAACACATGCGCACTACGAACATTTTTCATCGCTTCCATTTTTATTGTTGTTACTTGATGTTATACTGCTCAAATTGCGCTGATCAAACGTCGTAGAAAGAAAGACAACGACACCAGGTAACAATATCTATATTTAATTGATAACTTTTCTGCATTTTAGTTTATTTATTTGTTGTTATTTTTTATTATTATTAGTTTTATTAGTTTTATTTCCCATTCAAACTCTCATATATTACCCTTGGGCTAACCCTGCCTCCTCCTCACTCAGTACCTCCCCCTCACTTCCAACACACACATTCATCAACTCCGCCCCAGCAGGGAGAATCACTGCGAGCTCACCATTTACACAAGCCACCCGGATCGAAATCTTATGCATAAACATAAAAATATACAATTGAACGTGGTGTACAGACGTAAAGTGAAAAACAGTTGCATCCCCTCAAATCACATCCCAAGTTTTCTGAAGCTTCCCAAACGCAATGGCACGAACCATTTGGTTTTCCAACCAGAATTTCCGGATTTCCCACGTAACGACTGTAAGGGACGGACCATTAGAAAACTTATTGGAGCGGGGGGGGGGGCAGGAAGTACAAAAAATAATTCGCGCAAGGGAAAATTAAATGAAAAAAATTCTTGCACGCCAATTAATCCTAAAAAGTATTCATGCTATGGCCTAAAAAACATTCATACAAGGAATTTGATAGCGAAAAAAATTCCTTCAGCTCGAAAATTCCCCTCCCCCTCCCCCACCCATAACTTTTCTAATGGTCCGTCCCTAAATGGCAAGTGCCCCAAGTACCCGACCCTCACCCGACCCTCTACTTTCACAAACCGGCTTTAAACCTGCTGCCTAAAGAGCCAGAGCACTCTGGGTCCCAAGCCTGTCCCAAACTGAGATAAATCCGAATCACGCGACATGTAATGCGCCGTTAGCTTCTCGATTTCCAGCGAAGTGGTCGTGTTTCTTTTGCGTAGGTGCCAAATAGCTCTTTTTTTAGGAGTTTCTCATCAGTTTCCTTCCAGATTTTCCACGAATTATACAGCCCATAATGTCGAAGGCCTTACGGACTCCGGAAATCAAGTTTACAAAGGTAACTCTAGCTTACCTCCTGCAAATAAGCTTAAATATATATCAGCGTTTCTTATTACTTAAATAATTGGTTCATAGTTAGGTCTTTTTGAAATGCAATTATATATCACCACGTACTGATCATAGCCTCCCACGCAGGCGTTTTTAGTAGAGCTCGTTTTTCATCCCTCCCTACAAACGCCTGTTCAACCGAAAACATTTCTTTCCCATGGTTTTATTTGCGTAGTACGTGACCAATCAACAGTTGTGCAATAAAGTGTTGAGAGGCTAAACACGACTAAAACGTGACCCTACCCCGTTTTCCTTCTTTTCTTTCCTTTGCTAAGGTTATGCAGTGCATGGAGTATTCTAAAATTTGACTAAATCTTATTTTTGCTGCTCAGAATCTAATATTTATGAGAGGTCAGAAAGATTTCCCAGTGTTTCATGCAGATCGAGTAATTATCACATTACCCTGCGGTTAAGGTCAACTTTCCAGAAGTTGGAAAGTACATTGTGATTGGCTAAGCTTTGGAAGGAATGTTGTACTCGGTTGAGCAGCTTGTCTTTCGTCCCTCCCCACAAATGCCTCCCCTAAAAATGCCTGCGTGGGAGGCTACACTGATCATGGTTATTGATCGGTGTAGTTACTCCTACTACTTGGGTATATGTACATTATTTGCCAGGCTAGATCGGTAGGTATAGGAAGAAAAATACTGTGCCTGAGGTTTTGACTACGGCCACCGACTCACAAGATCAATGCTTACCAGGAGTGGGGTACTCCTGGGAATTCTTGGTGGGGGTGTGCTGCCTGGTTCTCCAAATCCTGATCCTACTTCAGACCAAAAAATGTCATTTTCCACACCCATTTTCAGACCTAGCATCTATAATCCTTACCCGTTTTCAGACCTGGAGGAGGTCACAAAACGCAACCTAGTCATGTTTACAAAGACAGAAATTATGTCATTCATGCATTACTGGGATAAGAACACCAACAAAACGATTTCTTAAAATCCTTTTCCAATTCACATATTATTCTTTCTCTCTTATTCACACGGAATGGAAACGGCAAGAAATCATGCGTTACTGTAGTTCCCCAAAAACTATACCCCATTCCAGACCAAAAAACACACAGATTTGGCTGGCACATACCTATATGGCTTGTATAAGGGAGTACCCCTCCCCTCAGGTATGCTTGACATAACACGGCATCACCAAATAGGATCACTGAAAATTATGCTCGGCTGGAGGTAATTAGTCTCCTGCAGCGTCTTCTCATTTTGCAATATGGTGGCAACAAGAAGACACTGGGGCCTAGGTTGGAGCTGGTAACGGGTGCTAGGCCCCGAGAAACAATGTTTTCATAACTTGGAAAGCAGTCAGCTGCTATGGGGGTCAGCGGAGTTTCTTGAGAGGTATTTTGTTGAAGCAACCGACTTTTTTGTTAGTTAAAAAAACTGACTTTTAATGTAAGTAGAAAGAATGGCGGGTAATTTGATGATAAAAAACTTCTCCTTGATCAAACAGGTTTTTATCAATAATGAATTCGTGGATTCTGTTAGTGGAAAGACATTTCCGACTATAAATCCAGTGACAGAGGAAAAGATCTGCGATGTGGCTGAGGGTGACAAAGTAAGTAAAATAATGTGCTAACAAAACTTGTAAACTCACCGCTGAAATTTTAGAGATAATTTAACAGTCAATCTTGCAGTCTTATTGATGCTAAAAATAGTTGTAAGGCAATAATAATTGATAAAAATCACAGAAAGTGCTCTTAAAAATTCAAAATTGAATTAGAACGCTCAATTTTGAGTGCAGCCTCTGGGACTGATCTGTTGGCTTTGAAGGGCCTTAAAAGGAGGAACATTGCCCTGTTAGGGTAAAATTCAGACTAGCGACATGGCCTTGAAACAGTGACATATGACAGCAGAAATGGCGGCAATTAAAAAGAAAGATAGCCTGAAACTAACTGCGACAGCAACAGAGAAAAGAGCAAAATACAATAGTGCAAAATACCAAAAGTGACATGGCCTCCTCAATATGTGAATAGCAGGTTTTAAAATTCAGATTAGGCACATACGTAACACCCCTAGGGCCTCTACAACTGGATAAGAGCTTCTTATATTTATTTTAGTTGGTGTAAATTTTAAGTTACTTACCATGAAAGTGTTTTTCATTGATCACACCCCGCCGAGTAGCTACAGTCCCGGGAGACTCCGCATATGAAAGAGGTGGGGATGCTTTTCATCTCGCTTAGGGGTGTAAATTTCGGATTTTGGTCTCACTTAGGGTGTTCTGGGTGTTCTTTTACTTTAGTGATAATATAAAGGCAAATATGAATAACTAACTGAGCATAATTTAAAGGGTTATTCTTAGGCTTCAAATTATTATTAATATACTTATCAACCACATACAATTGACTTTCACCTTGTTGGTCAGGATCAAGGTGTTTTCTGCAGTTTGCATTAATATTATTAATAATAATAATATAATATAGTAATAATAATTATTATTATTTGCACTAATAAAAATTAAAAGAAACTCACTTAATTGACCAGTTTAACATGCCACTTTACTTTGTTTGTACAAACAATAACATCCATTTTTGTATGCTGTTCCAGGCTGATGTAGACAAGGCTGTAGAAGCAGCTGCTGCTGCTTTTAAACTGGGAAGTCCTTGGAGAACAATGGATGCTTCTGAAAGGGGGCGACTGCTGTATAAACTTGCTGACCTTGTAGAGCGAGATTTGAATTATTTGGCTGTAAGTGCGATGATTTTACAGTAAGACTACTGTAACTGGGGCCACCTGGGCAAAGTTGACCAATCAGATTACAGGAAAATCAAGTAACTGAGGATGAAAAAGGGTCGAAAGCAAACTCTGGCCTTCTTATAAGCAATATTATTGCAGATTTCTCAGCATAGTTAATATACATTTCATTTTGAATGCATGATGTCATAAGGCTACAATGTGAGATGAATCCTTGAAAATTTCAAAATTTTGCTGCACTTTTGGTCAATATTCAAGCCTAAATCAGAGCAACTTCAAAGTAGTTTAACAGGCCTTTGTTTGATGGCTAGTGTTTCATATAGCAGTATCTGAATTAATAATATTATTGTAAGTTAAGAAACAACTCTATGTACATAGTTGTCAATGTATGACAAAGTGGATCAAGAACAAAACATGATCAACAACGTAAATTTAAAAACAGTGGATTTATAGGTATATAAAATTCTTTTGACTTTTTACTTTTTAATGGCGCCTCTCTTAGCTATAGATTGAAAAACTACCTTTAAGTTAGCAAAAGAATTAGTGCAATATTTGTTCCAAATAATATAGCACTTCAAATGAAATATAAAATTCAATGAAATTAAGAGAAGTGTCTTATTTTAAGTAAGTAGCAAGCTGAAGTAAGTGCAGTGGCTTAGGTTTATTTGAGCATTAACTTGTAACAGTTTACTTTTTTAAACAAGTTTTGTGTTTGTTATTTGCTAGTCTTTGGAAACACTGGACAATGGCAAAATTTTTCCTGATGCTTTAGGGGATGTCCATGGTGTCATGAAGTGCTTGAGATATTATGCTGGGTGGGCTGATAAGATCACAGGACAGACCATCTCGGCAGGTCAGTAAAAGGGATAAAATGGGAACTGCAGCAGGGGGGTGGTGGGGGGGGGGGACTTGCCTACAAAAAGTGACTGGGCAAAAATTAAAAGGAAATGTGCTTTTTATTATTAGAAATTGTTATGAACAATTAATTGTCTTACTCAAGTAATTTTTTGTTTGTAGAATTCCCCCTCACCCCTAGTTGTTGGTCTCTTTTGTCTGTTTGAGGTAACCTGAGATCAGGACCAATTTTAAATTTGGTAGCTTTTGCACATCATTCTCTCTTATGTGTTGCACTTTTTTTTCGCCTTGCCGTCAGGGTTAGTGCGAGATTTGAATTAAGATTTTAAAGCTTAAAAAGCATTTCAGTTTTAATTCTTTTTGCCTACAAGTTGATGATTGGAAGCTAGCTCTTAAAATAAAAGAGAAAATTATCTGAGAAAATGCTTTTGAACACAAGAAAAGGATACCTGCAGGATTAAATTTAACCCCGGGTTAAGCGCTAATCGGCTTTCGAACAACTGGGCCCAGATGTTTTAACCAAGTGAAAAAAAACTAGGAGCCTGTGATCTCAGTATAGCTGATTTGAGGTAGCCAGCTGTGTGTCATGTGAAAAACAGGGAAGGGGGAGGGGGAGAAATGCAAATTCTCCCCCTCCCCCTTCCCCCTCTCTGAAAGGTTGTTCCTCCTTGAATCTACATTTAGAACCCTCCTGGTGCATGGGTGCAAACAATTAGTTTGATTTATTGAGTCAGGGTTGTCAGAAAGTTTGAGGCGATTTGCACCAGCAGCCGGCTGCTTTTGACAACCCTGTGAATGTTCCAGTTTTCTTTTAACAAGAAGATTAGTGAGATGTAACAAAATTGTTTGACAGGTTGTACTTGAAAGTTACCTTGATTATTAATGCTAAAAGTTCCCTGTTCAACCTCTTTAAAACCCTAATATCAGCATGCATATTTTCCAAACTCTTCTCTGAACGTTTCCTTTAATATGGATAGGAGAGTTTGTTGAATAAAAAATCATTAATACCACTTTTACTAGTTGATCTTTTTTTTTTCTCATCCTCTGTGTTTGATTGAGCAGTTGACTGTAAAAAGTTAATGTTGTTCACTCTCAGGGGTTTTAAAGAGTTTAAATAATAAATGTCGTTTTTTAAATTAATTATATAATTTGCAGATGGTCCTTTTTTTGTGTACACTCGGCATGAACCAGTTGGTATTGTGGGTGCTATCCCTTGTAGAATCAGACACTATGTAGAATCTATGCAAATGCTATGTCACAAAGCTATGCAAAACCTATGTTAATCACTCATACATTGCTTTAACCAGATCCTATGTTGTTTCTATGCCAGGACTATGTTTTTTGTATCGAAAATGCTATGTTTTCGCTAGTCAAACGGAACCTACTTAAAAGCTATGCAGTTTTTAAAGGTAGGAATAAAGGAAGAAATGACATAGTTTCCACATAGCCTATACATACAGTTTACTTAGCTTGTGGAAAGAGATTTTAGACTTCATAGTCAACCTCATAGAAAAATCATAGAAAATAAATAGCCTTCACATAGGACTGAAATAGAGTTTACATAGTAAAATGGAACAGGGAATAGTTGATTAAATAGCTTTTGAATAGGGTTTGCTTAGAATTTAGATAGCCTAGAAATAGAAAAAACATATGAAAAACATAGCCTTTTTAAAGGTGACATATACTTTGCATAGCATTAAAATAGGGAAAACACAGAACAAATAGTCTTTGCATAGGTTTGAAATAGGATTTTAATAGTATTTGAATAGGTAAAACATATCACATACACAAGCTTTAACTAGGGTTCAAACAGAAATTACATAGAATTGACATAGTCTCTTGTGTATGTAGGTTTCGATCTGCTTAAGCAAATGTAGTGTTTAAAATACGTTCGTAAAAATCACCAAAATAGTAAAAATAGTATAAAAATATGAATTAGAATACCTTTTACATTGGTAAGAAATAGGTTTTGAAACGAAAAATTGAAAAACTATGGCAATATAATACCACGAACACTAATAGTAACACAAATGCAGTATTTTCATGGAGGTTTCAGAATCGAAACCCCAAGTTTAAGTTTGCTTATCGTGTAGACTTTTTGCTGATGTCGTGCTCTTCAGTGCCATACAGTTTCCTTTTCACTGCAACGAATAAGTATCTGCAAACAGAAAAGTGGAGATTTTAAGGCAAATGAACATAAAAACAACCTGACGTTTTAGAATTGAAACGAAGGAGTATCAAAGCGTGATCGACCGATCCTTGTTCAGATACGCGAAAAGGGGAGACAACACAGGCAAATCGAAACTTAATTGAGAAAAACGTCACTTACCAACGTTAGGAATACTTTTTGTTGAACCTGGCAGGAAAAAGTCTGTAAATTGAAGTAAAAAGAAGCGTCTTCTTGTAAAAACGCACGCTTACAGCTCGTCTTCTTTGACTTGAAAGCGCCCGCGTGGAAACAGACAATTTTCACACCTTTTCATTGGTTGAAAAGGCCCACGTGACGATGAAACGCAAAATACGCATGTGTTGAACTCACGGGCTTCCCTGGGAACTAGTGGAAACAAAATGGTTGACAAACATCCACCGAGGCAGGCAGTTTTGACCATGCAGTTATATTCAGGAGACGTCCACAATCAAGACGAAGGATCGAACCCAATGTAAAAGAAGAAAATGATGCATGGAAGTATCATTTCAAGTGAAGAACTCTAGGGAAAAGCTAGAAAGGAAAGTTAAGACAGGGATGATGGATGTAGCGATTCAATGCTTAACAAAATTAAGTCTTCTCACTAAGAAACTATCTGCAAGCACAAAAAAAATTATAGTACACGATTTTTCAGTGTTTTAGTTTAAAACACTGCTTTTTACTTTGGAAGTATGCTTAGCCTTCTGTAAGCGCTACCATCAACATGCCTAGTCACTTAAAAGCTATGTTGGAATATCACATAGGAAACGCATAGACTACATATATTTTTCATATGAGTGACATAGGAAAAAATATGTTTATGTAAAAGCTATGTAGCCTTTATCTCATGATAAAGCTAAATGAAAATGTCACATAGTGAATACATAGGCTGCAAATATGTTTCATCACATAGCATAGAATATACATAGCACTATGTAAAAGCTATTTTACTTTGATGCATAGTGAATACATAGGATGCTAATCAGAAGGAAAAGCAGAGCTTTCTATTGCATAGTAAATACATAGCTATGTCAAGACTATGAAAAGATTTTGAATAGTATTTGCATAGGTATTCAAAAGCTATGTGCTTTTCAAATAGCCTAAACATAGTTTCAACATACATTTTGCATACTTTGGACTATGTTGTTTGGTGTGTTACATAGTTAATACATAGGCAGTAGTGAACATAACATAGCTGAAACATAGTCCAACATAGTAAACAAATAGCATGAGCATAGGTTTTGCATATGTCTGGTTCTACAAGGGATTACACCTTGGAATTTCCCTTTGCTTATGGTTAGCTTAAAGCTTGGTCCTGCCTTGGCTTGTGGCAATGTTGTTGTGCTTAAACCTGCAGAGCAGACTCCATTAACAGCTCTTTACCTTGGCTCTCTTTTGAAAGAGGTAAGTGAGGATTATGAATATGTTAAACTTTAATCGTGATTTTCCAAACGAATTTTGCAGATCTGTATCAATATTAAGGAGCATTAGCTTCCTTTGTTCCAGGTTATTGTCAAACAAACTTCAGCAGAAGCAAAAAACAGCTTTTAGAATGTTCAAAAAGCAACCAACAAAATAGACCAAAGACTAGGATGATATGACCAGTTTGCATGTTTTGCTTTAGCAAACTAAATTAAGGTGCCTATACTTCTATTACGTGTACTTTGCAACTATTTTAGCAGGCCACAGGTCTTTAAAAATACAGCAAGATGACGCTGTGTAAGGCTTTAACTCAAACCTGCATGGGGTGACCTGTTAGCTTAAGCACTTGAATCCACTGGAAATGCAGATTTGCAAGTGTATACTGTAATACGATTTACGGTTGTCTTAGCTTTTTAGTGTGGACTATGTTATTTATGAACTGTAACATGTTCTGAATATCTTGTTGTTTGCAGGCTGGCTTTCCACCTGGTGTGGTGAATATCATCCCTGGTTATGGTCCCACTGCAGGTGCTGCCATTTCTGAACACATGGACATCAGCAAAGTCTCATTCACTGGCTCAACAGAGGTGCACAGAATAATATTCATATAGATACAATGCCATAATCATCTATACGTTTCCCTCTCCATTAAGCCTGACTCTCTCTTTGATAAAATTTTGTCAAAATGTATTTAGCATGACCCCCACCAACGGCTGAACTGTTTGAACTGCCCTTGTAAAAAGAAGATATTTTATTTTCATTTTTCTTGATATTAATAATCCTTTCTCCTTAGGGAGCAAAAGGAATAATGAAATAGAGTTAAGGTGACAATAAATTCCAACTGGTCCACTATAGGCAAACAAAGTTGGCTAATTTTGAGAGTGGCTATAAGAAATTCAGCTATAAGGGTGAGGGTGGGGCTTGACCTTGTGGCCACTTAATTGCAAGCATAACTGACTAGCCATGCAGCCATTCTACCTCCTGAACTGCTTGGTCACGCTGCTGCTTAAACTCCTTGGCCATGCTGCCCCCTGAACTGCTTTGCTAAACTGCCTGCTGAACTGCCAGGCCACTGCACTGTCCTTTGATCGGCTTGAACCTCTCCTCAGCATCTGGTACTTCCAAATGCAACCAAAAACCCTGTATCTGCAGGTTGCAAAAAATTTTTGAAGGTTCATGGATAAAGGCCTTAAGCAAATCTTGAACCTGTTTCAAATTCGGCTGTGTATAAAAGTGGGACGGGGACCTCGGGACGCGTGTGTGGGGACTTGGGACTTGGGGACGCGAGACGAGGGACTTGAGGACATCAAGTATGGGACGCGGGGACGTCAAAAACAGGGACGCAGGGGACGCGGGATGTGAATGATTATGGCAAAAGTCGGAGGTAAATGCGATATCTCTTTCTTTGTGAAAATGTGTTATTTATGGTCAACATTAGATTCCATCTTCCAAAACCACATTGGACACCTTATGATGTTTACACAAAATATTTCTTTATAATAGGAGTAAGCGCACTGACTATCGTGATTAGGGTTAGGGTTGATTTCCACTTTCGCGTAATTTTTCCATGCCTACGTGCGTAAAATTTACGTTCGCAAATAAAATAGAGGCAATGTCTGAAAGGTCGCACGTAAGCATAAAAGTAGAATCTCGCTCAACTTCACGTTTAATCTCAACAATTTATATCCTGCCTCTATTTTAATTACGTAATTAAAATTTACTTGCGTTAACGTGCATAGCCAAAAACGCGTCAGTGAAAATCAACCCTTAAATACTGTTAGCAGGCATTTACTGTTAGGGTTGCCAGTAAAAATATGTAGAACAAAATAAATATTGCTACAATAGTTTAATCCCCCGTGGATTAGTGGTACAGGCGATAGATTTCGGAGCTAGCACTTCGGGGTTCGAAGCTCGCTTATGCCACTGAACTTTTTATTTATTTGGAATCGAATGCTGTTATTCTACTAAAAGTTTGGCGAACGCAACCCACCCTACCCTGCTTTGGGTTCCAATATTCCATCAGCAAGAAGGCAAGGACAACGGTTTCACTTTCTTCAATGCAGGGGTCTTTGCCGAGTCTTCGCTTCGTAAACAGGCATGGAGGAACCCTAAGGAGGGCAGGGTGGGTTGCCTTCACCAAGACATGTTCACGAGGAAAGTGACTGATATCGCATTTACCTCCGACTTTTGCAATAATTATTGACATCCCGCGTCCCCTGCGTCCCTGTTTTTGACGTCCCCGCGTCCCACACGTCCCCTCGTCCCATACTTAATGTGCTCAAGTCCCTCGTCTCGCGTCCCCAAGTCCCAAGTCCCAAGTCCCCACACACGCGTCCCGATGTCCCCGTCCCCTTGTCCCCGTCCCACTTTTATACACAGCCTTCAAATTCTTACCTTTCCTCACAATATTACACCAATCAATGTTGTTGGAGAGTAGAGGTTTATCAGTCAAGGCTATTCTTCAAGGTTCTCCTCTTTAGTATTCCATGTTTGTGGAACTGCACACATTTCAGGCATCCTACTGATCAACATGCAGTTACGACGTTTAGATGTTTCCAGCAAGAACAATTTTCTGTTTGTCCTCTTTTAATTAATATTTAATTGTTCAGCTTGATGGCTCATTACAGTCAACTCCCTTTATAGCGGACACTGTAGGGACCTCAAGTTAGTGTCCTCATTAGCGAGAGTCCGTGATAGCGGGAGTTTATTTCAGTGAAACGTCTGTAATTTGGTTTTTCCTGGGATTTAGTTGCTGTCTGTTTTATCGGGGTGTCCGTTATAGCGAAGTGTCCGCAAGGCGAGAGGTGACTGTATTATTGATCATAGCAACTTTTTTCTCAAATACTTCACTTGATAGCTTCGGTCAGGCTTATCGTGATTTACCTTTACAATGATCTTTTCAAAGGTTGGACAAATCATTGAAACTGCAGCTGGAAATTCCAACTTGAAGCGTGTGACCCTTGAACTTGGAGGAAAGAGTCCTATGATAATATTTGCTGACAGTGACATGGACCTTGCTGTGCAGACTGCCCACCGTGGGCTGTTCTTCAATCAGGGACAGTGTTGCCTTGCAGCAAGTCGTACATTTGTTCAAGACACCATTTATGATGAGTTTGTGAAGAGGAGCGTGGAAAGAGCTAAAAAGCGTACTGTTGGAGATCCGTTTAGTGAAAACATTGAACAGGGTCCACAGGTACAAAACTAATACACTGAAGGGGTTTCATCAGACATGGACTGTATTTCAGCTTATACTACTATATGAGAAATTCCAGCAATTTGATTGGCTTAGAGCAGTGGTATTTCAGCTTTGAAGTACCTACATGTGAAAATTACAAACCTTTTGTGGGTAGTAGTATAAAGACCCCTATAAACAAATAATAGCGTGATTTGTATGTAATATTGGTATAAATACCACTTGTGATATTTCAAAATTGTCTCAAATTTCACTCGCCTAACTGCTCGTGAACTTACGTATGACAATTTCGAAATATCACTCGTGGTATTTATGCCAAATATCACTACAAATCATGCTATTTCCTATACAAATGGCATTGCTGATGCACCAGCAATTGCACGCAGACTTTGGACTATTCACTTTAAATGACTTAGTTCTGGAAACCAGCAGTTGCAATTGCTTTTCCTTTAGCAGCAGACACTTAAGCTAATTTTTCAACTAATACCTTTTAATAGGCCTTCTTGTGGTTATTCCTAAAATTTCTGTTTAACAGCTGTATCTAGCCTGAATTTCATTATACCTTGTTTCGTTTGCTTTGTAGGTGGACAATGAACAGTTTTCAAAAGTGCTGGGTTTGATTGAAAGTGGAAAGAAAGAAGGTGCAAAGCTGGAATGTGGTGGTGGTCGTCATGGAGACAAGGGATACTTCATACAACCGACTGTTTTCTCCGACGTCAAAGATGACATGAGAATTGCCAAGGAAGAGGTACCTGCTCCCATGCTTCTTAAAGATGTATAAAGTAAAACACCCATTTTTCATTCATGTCTACCTCAGTGACAAATACAAATTTCGTCATCATCATTTAACAGAGCAAAATGGACGGCTTTGTTACCTAAGAAGCACATACCATTTTTCTTTAAGTTTTTGATTTGAATATTTGATTTTGGGCCCGAAAAATTACCGGGAGTATTGAGAAATGAGCCTAAGTTTGCTCGATTTCTTTTTTTTGTTTTTAATTTTTTAAAATTATTTATTTATTTACCAAAAATGGTAATAATTACAAATACGCGTTCTTTTAACTATTCAAAACAATTTTCTACTTTCGCAGCGGGCTGAAAATAATATATATAGATATATAGATAAAAAAACTAAATTTGTAAAGGAAAGAAACTAAATTAAAAGGAAAAAGACGCAAACCTAATAAGTGAAACAGTACAGCAGTTAAGTGTAGCTTCAAGGAATAAGTATTATGGAAATGACACTAGCATTCACATATCTAAAGAAGTTTGGCCCATGTTTTTTTAAATTGCGATAAGCGATAAGCTCGATTTCTTGATAACGTCAAACATGGTCACAATGGTAAAAAGGCGCAGTTGTTATTGTTCTCTGCTTGTCAATTGAAAAATACGAGAGTTAATGGCGTAGAGGACTCTTAGAGATAGTGAGAGAATTTTCGAACCGTAAAAACAGTGTCTCGTAGGTAAGTATGAGCGAACAGCGCGTGCGACTTCATAGGAAACTAAATAACATGAGTGTTTTCTAGGGGCGCAAACCGGGAGAAGTCTATCGGCATTGGAATGTTTATTCTCATTTGCAGAGATCAAATAATTGTGAAAACATGGTGATTCAACAAATCTGTTATGAAAGTTAGGGAATACAAATGGAATTGACACCATCGTTCGTAGAATCTGCTTATTAGCCTTATTAGCACAGTCATCACACAAAACCACCTGACATGTGATGATTGACCCTGGTTGCTGGGTGTAGTTCCGAGATAACCGTTAGACGCCTACTCGCTAATAAACGCCTCTTTTCTAATAAACTCTCCCTCTATATTGTTTTTTTTTTTCATTAGATGCCCCTTTCTAGTAAACGCCCCCTGAGAGAATTACTCCAAGCTACTACGAATTAGCAAATAGGAGCAAAATCTTTCAACTGATTCAGTTTCTTGGCAAGTTCAAAGAAAGGTAGATTAACGATAGCAACACAATGACCCTGAGCGAGGATTCTGATATCGATGTTGAGATTTCAAAGAACGATATGGATCTCTGGACGGCCTAGACCTATCAATTGATGGAATGGATATTCCTCTAGCTATTTTAAACACGTTTCACTCTCTTGATTTCTTCGCCGAAAGCATAGTACTTTTGTTGAGCTTGTTACAGTTATGATAATAAACGCATCTCTATTTTAAACTCCTCCTATCGGACCCCTAAAATTGAATAGACGCCCCCGGATCGAGTCTATTTCGTCAGTTACGGTATTTTCTCACCTTGAGATCCACTGCTGCACTTAAATTGATGGCTTTGCTCTTCCTTCTATTAGATATTTGGCCCAGTACAGCAGATAATAAAATTCAGTGATGTCAATGAGGTTATTGAGAGGGCAAATAAGACAACTTATTGGATCTCTGGACGGCCTAGACCTATCAATTGATGGAATGGATATTCCTCTAGCTATTTTAAACACGTTTCACTCTCTTGATTTCTTCGCCGAAAGCATAGTACTTTTGTTGAGCTTGTTACAGTTATGATAATAAACGCATCTCTATTTTAAACTCCTCCTATCGGACCCCTAAAATTGAATAGACGCCCCCGGATCGAGTCTATTTCGTCAGTTACGGTATTTTCTCACCTTGAGATCCACTGCTGCACTTAAATTGATGGCTTTGCTCTTCCTTCTATTAGATATTTGGCCCAGTGCAGCAGATAATAAAATTCAGTGATGTCAATGAGGTTATTGAGAGGGCAAATAAGACAACTTATGGATTGGCAGCAGCGGTATTTACCAAGGACATTGAGAAAGCAACAACCATTTCTCACAGTTTGCAGGCTGGAACAGTATGGTAAGTACATTATTAACACACCGACTTCTTGTAAGGTATGGTTATTCCTGCGATTCAAACTTTGGATAGAGGAAGGGTTCCTTATTGGTTTTATGATTCATTCAAAATATTTCCCCGATTCCGATTGGCTAAAAGCGCATGCATAATTCACCATAACCAGTTACTGATGGGCAAATTTGGAAGAATTTTGCGATTAATGAACCGATTACGTCAAAAGTGCAGCTTTCTTGCAGGTTAATGCACCGTTAACCGAGAAAACCTGGGGACGAGGTTGTGTTGTTTTGGTTGTGAAATCAAAAAGGGCGGACATTTCACTCGTTTCAATAGTAAGAACTAGGCGAAATAATAGCTAAAAACATGGCAAGAACAGCAAGAAGACAACTCGAAGGGCGACATCTGCTATTTGGAGAATATTTGCGGAGCTGAACAACCCTAAACGCGCACCATCGAAGATGAACTTAACATCGATGGAGGTAAGCATGTTTTAGCTATGTTTTTAAACTTGGAATTATTTTGAATGAATAGTAAAACAATTATTGAATTCGGCTTTCATATCATATGAAGAATTATGGAGATCTCGGTGGGTGTTAATCAGCCTCGGCCTCCTATTTACGGCCTCGACGGATAACACCCTCCTCGATCTCATAAGATGCTCAGCCTCATTCATAAATTGTTATTTATCGGGAACCCATCACTCCGATCTGCTACTGACAAGTACCACAGCGCTTTATTGCAAAATGTCTTTTCCAGTGTATTACGATCACATGTTCATTTAAATTTGTATTTCCGCAGTTCACATCATCATCCTATGTTTCATTCCTTTCACGGGCTAAGATGAACTCAACAAATTGGCCTGCTCTCAATGTATGGGTCTTCATAGCTCAATTGGTTAGAGCACTGCAGCGCTAACGCAGACGCCATGGGTTCGAATCCCGTTGAAGTCCCGAAATTTTCTGCGGGGTTAATTTGCAATTGTTTTAGTTTCAATTACCTCTGCAACGATCATATCTTCATTTAAATTTGAAATGGTTCTACAGGCCAGTTTGGACTAAATTTCAAAATTCACAGCATGCCCCCAGGTTGGGAGGAATAAAGCAAACAAAGTACAAAAGAAACCCCTTTCGGGCTGAGCATTCGTATAGGCTATTGTAGGGAGTACACTTGCCCCCCTCAGACGACCCCCAGTTTATTATAATAATTGACCATATGCTCAATATGGAATGTTCATTTACAGGGGCGGTGATTTTACTTTTTTCAGTAGCGTTTGCGTTTGAAATTTAGAACGCAGCAGCAAACTGTAACTAGTCCCTACCTTCAGTTTTCAAGTACTTACTGATGGGAACAATTTTATTTCGTGCAGGGTGAACTGTTATATGGGCGGCTTACCTCAGTCACCTTTTGGAGGTTTTAAAATGTCTGGGCAAGGCAGAGAATGGTAAGTCAGTCTAGTTAAAACACACTCTTCATTGTTTAGCAAAACAGTAAAGTTAGTTGGTCGGAAATCTGCTTTTAGTAACTGCCATCGTTCTACTGACCACTCGTGATGTAGGAAGAACTTGAGCTTCCGAGAGTGTGACCAAAGAATTTTTATTCGAATTTTATACCGTATATGATTTCAGCCGTTCTTTTATACAAGTAGATTAAATGACTATTACAGATTTCAGTGTAAAATAACTGTTCCCGAGGTAGAGTGCTTTTTTCCTGCTAAAATGTGGTGTTCGTAGCGGTCAAACCTTTGTAATAATATTACATTCTATTATTTTGATCTTGTGAAAATTGATGTAGGTGTTTTCCATCAGCTTTTAGTTTAAGTTTAGTACCATTTGTTCAACTGTAGAACGTAGTTCTTTATAGGTTTTCACAGCCTGTACAACATGCGTTGTTGAGGACGCTCATGCGGGTTTTGGGGCGTGCTCGTGCCGACCCTGCGATTAGAACCTTCTTTTGTCTCCTCTTTGTTCGATGGAGAGCTTGTGCCAAAATCGAGTAATCGAAGGAAATGTTCTTCTGGCAGGGTGGCTTAATTGAACCTCCAAACCTGTGTAAGCCTCAAATTCCGCTAGTTTTCGCTATGCCAGATTAAAGATATTTGATACTGATACCTCTAAAGTATTGCTAGTTGACCATCAAGAGCCCCGAAGGTGGAGGAATGCCTCCTTGTATGTGCTTGGGAGGGGGTTTACAAGTAACACAAAAGGTGCAAACGTCGGGGGATGTTGCAGGTAGAATTAAACCATGTATGAAGCTTATTCGTGCTAACATGCCTCAAGCAAGCGTGTATAAACAACTCAGCCCCATGCTGAGTTGTGTTTGCCTACCCTATCTTTAAGTATCGTTTCGCTACTTTCTTTAGGGGTGAACAAGGCCTTCTTCCCTACTTGGAAGTCAAAACAGTAAGTACTGTTATGTTCCTAGAGTTTCAGTCAACTACACAGGGATTGTTGGTTATCCCAAGCCCCTATTTCGAAGGAAGGCTAAGTGCGAAGCCATTAAAAAAAAGAAAACAAGGTTTTGCGCTTAGCCTCGTTTTGAAAATGAGAGTTTTAGGAAGACGGAAAGGGCCTATTCTGCAATCAGGGCGGATAAACTGTCTGCAATTGTACCCCGCTCCCCGTTCAAGATACAACACGTGATCAAAGCATCGTGCAAAGTGGTGTGAAAAACACTGCCAGTTTTCGCTTTCCTAAATGAACACAACCATACAGAAACACGGAGCCTCGAGCTAAAAGCAACGTGTTTCGAAAAGATCTAATTTAAAGATACAGCAGCTGGTAGTAGAAAATTCAAAGCCAAAGCAATAAAAAATACCGTTGCTACTTTTCTAGCGTTCCTCTACGAAGTTAACCTAAAGAACTAGTGAATTTCGCATCGCACAGCCAGGAAAAGGTGAACTTTAACGCAGGGGGATTTTCTGGCAGGAGCGAATCTAACGAAAATTTTTTCAGAATTACAAGTGAATTTGCTGTTAGCCAACTCACAGAAAAACACAACTGTTTATCTCGGGACCTGATCTGACCTGAAACGGCTCTTTCTCCTCAGTAGAACCAGGGTGTTGTCTATACATAACTTGCTGCTTTGTGCTCGTTTTAGCAGCTCTGTTAACTTCTTTGTCTCCTTTTTATAGGTGACTATGAAAGTCCCAGTAAAGAACTCATAAGATAAGAACGGAACAGGTCAAACTGGGTTCGAGCAAGCGAAGAAAGTTTTGATACAAAATGGCCTACAATGGATTCAATCACTGATTTATTTTGAAAATATTTCTTAACATAAACTTCAGCCAAAGTGACACTGAAAACGCTGTAAAGAGAGAATATATTGATGGTAGCAAAAAATCTTGTTTTAACGATGGTAGCCTTTTTTTGTTGTTGGTGTCCGTTGTTCCTAGTGGCTAAGCGAGTCAGAAAGCGAGGCTACCGCTACTAACCCCTACCCTTTGTCAGTTCCTGTTCTACACTACCCCAACTGACCCTTCCCATCCCAGACGACCGAGTTTTAATCTCCTGGTTTCATTTGACAATTGCCGTTTGCACGATGACGTCATACTGCGAATTCTTCACGGTTTTACTTTCTTGTGCAAATTAGATCTTTTGTTATTCAAACCTCACTGGGATTATCAAAATATAAATATGAAAGGTAAAACGAGGGCCACAAGTTTACTAGTTTCTGTAACTATTCCGTGCTACCCTCTTTAAATAAAGTGTATTATTATTATTATTATTATAAAACGAAAAGAAATCTGGTCGTAGTAGTAAACTGACGCCATCCTGCAAATGGACAATTACACGGATGTTGTTGCAAACCTCTGCCTTGGCCCCCCTCATCTAAAGCAATCAATAGACAGGGCGTTAGACCATATGCACTTGACTTTTTACGCTATATAAGTAATGAATTATTATTATTATTATTATTATTATTATTATTATTATTCGAAAGGGACGGGAAAAATCAAGTACATCACACGCAAACATACTCCATTAATTTAAGGATCGATAAGCGAACAAGTGACGATTTATAAACTAACAACCGGCTCACGATCTCACTTCGTATACATGTATATAATCCTCACTCAGCAGTCAGTTGTTCGTCTGCCACCAAACACATACCATTCTGTGACGTCTTAAGAGACGTCAAGAGTTGAGGCTAAAATTTTCCACTGCAACTACTGGGTTCCAGTTAGAAAGGCCATGGGATTGATAAAGCAGGGTAGCGATTTTGGCGATTGGAATCGATAGTGTCACTGTCTTCTCCGTAGAGACACTCCCATTGGGTATTCCAATAAAAATGGCAATAATCGAAAAATAGCAAGCGAGCGGTGGATGATGGGAAGAGGGAAGGAGCGGGAGCCTCTCTTTCTCAGTTTCTCTCTCCCTCCTTCCATCGTTCCCCCTTTTTTCCCCTCTTCCCAAGCTCCCTACCCCTACGACACAAAGAGGCACGCCTCCACGAAGGACAGAGATAGTGTCATTAGCTTGCTAACAGGAATCTGCTTTGGGTCTTATTAAGTGGAGAATACTATTGGATCCGGTTCAGTATCATCCAACTATGGAGAAGACTGGATTAAAGCCAGAGAGCCGGGTAGAGTTTGTGAAAGGTGAGACAACGTTTCTTTACTTGCGTTCTATAGCCAGCAACTGACTTTCAAGTCGCATACAGATGTAATGCCTTCCTTGCAATATATTCATGAGAAACTATTAGGCCTTGTTAAATATCGTATTTATTCGATTAAGCGTTTATTAAATTTTTAGCATTTTCAATGCGGCGTTTAGTTAAGGGCGGTGTCAACACCGCAACCGGACCTCAAGGAAGAACACCAATCATGAGATCACAAAAAAATGGCAAAATTTATAACAAAAAATGGCGATTTACAATTGGGATTGGTGATATGAACACACACGCTGTAACATTTACAAAATCAGCTCTTTATTACTGTCTTTCTTTTTCGGAGGATAACGAATGTTGTCTTGCCGTCTTGTGGTTCTATGAAAGAGAATAAAGAGAAGCAAATTACATTTTCTATTGAGGAACAATCGAGAAAATACTCTACCACTAACTCTGCTGCCTAAAATTTAAAGGATATCGACATTTGTCCAGGGTTAGGGGTAGAGACTTCAGAGATTTATCCGCGTACGTTGTCGAACCTGATTCTCAGTTATGTCTAAAAGTGTTGCAATGTCCAGTGGCGGATCCATGGGAGGGGCCCAGGGGGCCCGCCCCCCCTCCCCTTCTTCACCATTCTTGCACCAAACTGAGGCCCGAAGGGTTAAAAAAATTTTGGAGGAGACCGCCCCCGAATTTCGAGAAGATTATGGTATTAATTCTTCATGAAGAACTAGAAAGCAAATTGGAAAGGGTCAGGCTCGTGTGAAGTTAGAGGTAGTGCAGCCGAACTTCAAAAACAAATGCGTACTTTAATTTCCTGCACATGAATAAACCATACCGGATCAGTCCATGTATTGTGCTATAAGCGTGATTAGTTTTAATGATTTACTGTTTTAAAATACAGTAAATCATTTAAAAATAAGGGAGAGGGCAGGGGGGACATTAAAAGAGGGGCTTAATAGAGGATTTACGGTAAGTTGGTTAGTGCGTGCGTATGATCAAACTATAAACTATTATGAAATCCAAAAGATTGTTACCCAGGGGCTAATGCCGATTTATCTATCACTAAGTTTTCCTTGTTTAGACTCGTGGGTAGTCAGCTCACTGTTGGTTCCGCATTGTTGCTTATTTTAAACATTACCTGTGTAGTTTGCTTTCGTCCATAGCAGAGAATTTGATGAGGTTAAACATGAAGTAAGTAATAACCCATGAAAAGCCAATGAACTCTATGGAGTCCTGCCATCCCAAAGGCCACTGCTCAACCACTGAAAACACGTGACCTGCTCGAGTAAAGAAAAGTTTAAGAACGTTCGCGCTTAACTTGTGTTTTTGTCGCTTGTCCTGATATTTGCCGTGACTGATCATAACATAATGAGCAGAATAAGTATTCCAGAAATATTTCGGAAGTTCACGGATTTCTGAGTATGAGAGTATTCACCTCTCTAACTAAGTCGTTATCTGTGTCAACTTTCGTTTGTCAGAAAAACTGGCATATTTCTCATGTCAAAGGAAACGTTCTGGTTTTTTTTTTGCTCAATAGATAGATGTCAGTCAGCATTTTGAACTCGAAATTTGAACCGGTTTCTAGAGTGTTTTTATAGTGCCCTTGATTTTCGCGTAATCGTCCAGGAAGATCACCAAAATTCGAGAAGCCGCCATCTTGATTTCCTGGTTGGAGGTTTTGGGGGCGGAACTGAAATAGAGTCTCCATAGTCCTCTGCCGCCCCCAACCCCTGTCCCCACGGGTAATCTTTACCCTTCCCAGTTTTTTTTTTTTTAGTTCTGGTAGTGGCCTCTCGAACTTGGACAGGGAGCTTGAGATCAGTCGGCAAGGGAGACACAAACGGACCTTGGTTTGTCAGTCACAAGACCATTTAACAGCATCCCCGTTAAATAAGCCACGTTGACGTCACCGAGTTAATCTCATCTTTATTAGTCATAATAGCTTACCTCCTATGACCTGAAAGTTTTTAAAGCAATACACTACAGCTGAATATTTCTTGAGGAACTCTGCAGTCTTAACCTTAGAAAACAAAAAGGAAGTCTGGTTGGATTTAACACTTCTTAAATGGAAAGGAGAAACAGATTTTTTTTTGTCTTATGTAGCAGTGATCTTCAGTACTAGAACATCGCAGACGACGACTAAGCAATTTTGAGTATTTTTGCGTCAAACTTGATCGGAGTTGCTCTATCATACCACTTTCCCCCCTTCCTCTGCAACTTTTTTTTAAATTTCCTTCCTTTCTTTTTCCCTTTTCATTTTTAGCCACCGTCTAGTCAAACATGTGTTCGTGTAAGCCGCATGGACCTAGTTACAAATCAGCCAAGAAAAGTAGTCGTTTTTCTCTTTTTGAAAACGCCAATAGTTGTATACACATTTTAAGCAGTGAGGAGAGGCGTACAGGAATCTCAGTTTGTTGCCTACCTTGGCCTGTTTAATAACAACAGCAATAAAATCACACAGCAACTGTAAAGTTCGCAGAAGAGGTCTGACTGCCGTCCATATCACTTCCAGGACCGCTTCGATCACTGTTATCGGGTTGTCAAGTGTTGGCTTGAAATAACTGTGAATGCTCCCCTCAAACTTATCTTTCAGTCTCCTTAGTTGCAACGCGATCCTCTTCGCTCTCTTGTCTACCAAATATTCATAAGAGCTCACTGTTATGTTGTTAAGGCTTTTGAATGGCCTTGTTATCCAGTCGAGTGTTACCGATGTCATCCGTTTGACTGAGTCGTATTTGGCTGAAGTTGAGCTGCCGCACTCGAGATAAATCTCAATACCATTCTGAAAAGTAAAAACACAAGCAATCAAACTTATAAAATAATCAATCAGAACAGGCCATATAAACGGTCGGGCGAAACCTCAATGAGATTTTTCCTATTCGTCAGAAAAAGATCAATGAACATACCCTAGGCTAAATGTAAATATAGGACGCAAAACAAATTTCAGTCTTGCAGTCATAGTAACATGACATCATCGTAAAGATCGCTAGCCCGCGCAGGCAGCCGTGTCTTCTCGCTGCAGCAAGGAGCTGGCCAGGAGAGACAGCTGTTTTTGCTGGCTGACATGAAAATCGCCTACTGTGGACAATTCGGTGTTACGACTGATTGTGCCAAAACTTAAACAGTTTTTTCAAAATACCATTGCATTGATAATTGGATAAACTTTTATCTTCTTTCCGTAAAGGCCAACCTCGTTCCAAAAGCCTAAGCCCTAGGGACGAGGTTTAAGATGGGCTTCTATAAATTCAAGCGAAGCGTACAGCGACTAGAAACCAGTTATCACTTTCTTTTAAACAGGGACAAAAGGGTATTTAGATTCTTTTTGTTAATCATGAATTTAATCGTTTACATATAGACTGCTGCTTGTAACAAGATAAATCTTTTCTATCTTTTTCTAACCTCCATGATAGCCGTATACATTACCTTGCCGGTTAATAACTTCGTACCACGCCCTTCAAATCCGCTACAATTCTCGATTTTACACCTGACATCCACTCTCAACATAAGATGCAGCTTCAGTGATGATAGGAGGAGTCTAATAGAATGCCGTGACCAATCCTGGTTACCCTGTTCGTTGTAAGTCGACTTTTCACTTGGGGTAAAGGTCTCAAAACTCATCTGTAAAGAAATGCTTCGAGGTGAGTGTCAAACACACGCTTCACGGTTAAACCACGGAAACCCAACAGCCGTAGATAAACCGAAGTTAGGGTTTAGGGGGACACTGTTAGAACTCTGAGATGAGCTGCTGAACCCAATTTAGATAGGTACATAAAGGGTTTAACTTTTCCATGGATTTTAGGGAAAGGTTGTAGCGGCATAAACCTCCGACTTGCTAGAAACAAAAATTCAACCCTGTCCTTTGTAGGTCGACTCATGTCGAACCGTCTAAAGAAGCATAGGATAAAAAAGGCTGAAAATATAATGCTTACGTGCAGGTCAATTCTCTTTTCAGGATCTCTAAGAATATCTTCGTCTAGCATCTGAACCTGCACCTCATTAATGTCCGGACACTGGGCAGACTTCCGCACCTTTTGTCCTGAAACATAGGTATGAGATCAGAATTAGATAAATAAAATTCTGAAAATAATTATTAATTCGTTGACTTGGAGTACTTTAGCAAGTCAGTATTAGTCTAAAATGACACTCTAAAGAAAGATTTAACGAAAGTCAAGTGATTTTGCTTTTACTGAAAACGTCTGCATGAGCGTTGAAATCGTGTTAGTTTCAAATTTCGTCAGCTCCAAGTCAAACAAAAGTAAACTTACATTCCAAAATTTTACTTCAAGCCATACCTTCCTTATCAGTTGCAGACGCCAAAAAATAGCTGATCAAAACACAATAAAAGCAGAACAATGATCTTCTCATCTTCTTTCGTGCACTCTCCACAAGTTTTTAAGAAGTTTTCACGTTGCACAACTGCTTATCAAACAATCCTCACGAATGAAAGTGACTCTCAAGGCTCGCACATGACGCAATAAATAAGCAAATAACGACTATAGCAACAATGGCGCGAGGTGCGAGCGCGAGCGTCTTTTACGTTACCATCACGTTCAACAACTTCTCACCCAGGGGGTCCCAGCGCTTGACTAACTTGACTGTCTGATCAAATAATAGAAAAGAAAAAAAAACTAGGAATAGAATGATTTTCCCTCTGGCTATACCATTCTAGGAAAACAAAATTTAACGAGTCTTATTTCCTCTAACCTGAGATCAGGCCCAATTTTAGCGGTTTTCATACATTCTCTCTAAAGGCTACCCCTAAAAATCGCCAACCTTCAATAAGCACCGCATTTGAGTCGCGAAAATTTCTTAAAATATGCGCCGCGGCAAGTATTCTAGTAAATAAGATCCGCTTGTCCTCCAGGTTGGGGGTTGGACACAGGACTAACAATCCTGTTCCGTAAAAACACTCTTGTTACGGAAACGGCAACAAAGGAAATCGACGCTCCTGGGTGTGATGGGTTCTAGAGTCATCGGAAGATACTCGGAACCACACAAAAGCTGGCCCAGAACAGACAGGAATGGTGATCCTTTGTTGCTGCCCTACATGCCTTGTGGCGTTCACCGGCATGAAGCAGGAAGCTTAAAGATAGCCTGCATAAAAGGCGCTTTATGAGCCGAGCGAGGCAAACGCTACTTTTCCTCCTCCCCTCGTCTTGAGCTTCGCGCAAAATACCGCGTTCGCCTCGCTTGGCTCTTAAAGCGCCTGTTATGCAGGCTACCTCAACGATGGACATCGTTGGGCCCGGTACAGTTACGTCCAAAGGAAAGAAAGTTAAAAACAGCAAGGAACTACTCTCTAGGCGTTCGCGGGATTAAGTCAAAGCATCCCTCCCCACTCCCCTTCGACACACACCCCAACCCTGTCCCTGCTGCCGAGGCATAGCGCCTCGCTTGCGTGAATGGCTACACGTCTTGTATGCTCTCCTGCCCTCTTCGTGCAGACGGGTAATCATATGACTGTGTAAGTGTTTCTCCCTCTTCGTGAGTTTGTCATCCTTATTCACAAAGATTTTACCAAGGAAAAAACCTCACAATGTCGACGGCCATACGGACTCCGGAAATCAAGTTCACAAAGGTGTGTCATCTGGGTTAATTTCAGGACTATACATGTAAATTACGGTACTTTGTAACTGTTCATACACTTGTAATTGGGTCTTATCACGACTACTGAGTATGACATGGATCTATGCTTGATCCGTGTAGAACCAAGACAATAAGTGCTCGTAAATCGAGTATTATGCTTTATGGCTTCACCCAACAAGCCATGTAGCAGCAATTTCGAACTAATAAACATGTAGAGAAAACACTCCACAAGAGTCGACCCTCGTCAAAGGCTCAACTTTAACTTAAATTAACTTCATTGCTTCCATCACTTTTAATACACTAATATATCACGAAGGAGACTACAGAAAGGCAAAATTGTGCCTCATACGCAACTTGCACCCATAATGCACTTTATTTGCCCCCAAAATTTTGCATAAGCATTGTTTTCAATTTTTCTTGGGACGGCTGTAACACATTGATTCCCATTTTTGGATATTTTAGGGTATTTAAAGAATACCCATAAAAATCCCAAATTTGGCAAAGTGAGACAAGTCCCAACCAGGGAATTCCCAACCAAGTTCCCTGATTGGGATTTTTGTGGGTATTCTTTAAATACCCTAAAATATCCAAAAATGGGAGTCCGTTATTTTTTCCTGTGTAGACCCAGGAGAAATGAAAAACAAAGGTTATAAAGGTTGGGGGGGCAAATGAAGTACATTATGGGAGATGTGCAAGGGGCGTATTCCACAATTAAAACAATTCTGCTCTGTTTTAAGATGATAAAGGTAGTCATGATGCCATACTGAAATGCCACATTCTCCTCTCAAAGATGTTCAAAATTTAAGCTTATTAATTGAAGGGACCATATTTCCTCAAATAATAGCCGGGACGATTATTTCTTTTTTGCATCAAAAGGGAATGATTATTCAGTCAAGGGAGGCGATTATTTGAAATATTGCTCACTGAAAGTTGCACCCTAAATATTTTGTTTTATTAAGCCATTAAATCAAAAAATCGTCACATCAAATAGACCAAACACTGGCTTTTAAATTGGCTATCATTCGAGGAAATACAGTAAAAACTACTGTATAAAATTTTGCCACATCTATATCCCCATTGTGGCCCTATTAGGGAAAAATTCTGACTAGTGGCATACTGTACACATGACACAGTAACAAATGACAGCATTTTGGCAAGACAAAAGAACATTAACAGAGGAAGCAAAATAACTAAATGCTTTCAAAATCTCTCCATTTTCTAAAATAAGATACTAGGGCTCTGGCATAAACTTAATATTGCCAAATTTTTAATGTTGTTTGTAAAGTATTTTTGTTACAATGGCTGTTCAAGAAATAGGAATTTTTAAATGTTAAAGAGCAGAGGATAGAATATTCAGATTAGCCAACTGCTTTACATATGTATGTACGAAACGTACTTAATGGCTACTAATTCTCTTACTGTCTGTATCCACAGTGTGACTACCGTAACCTAGGCCTGTATTGGTGCACTTTCAAGTGTTTCTTTCGTTTACTTTATTAGGATAAGGCTAAAGACCTCTTATTTAAAACTAAAAAAAAACTTCTCCCCAAACAGCTTTTCATCAATAATGAATTTGTGGACTCTGTTAGTGGAAAGACATTTCCTACTATAAATCCAGTGACAGAGGAAAAGATCTGTGATGTGGCTGAGGGTGACAAGGTAAGTTATGAGTAAACACTTCATTAAAATTTTGTCAAATTATCTTGATATACTGGTATTCTTTGGCTAATCTTACATTCTGATTGGCTAGCTTACTTGCTACCTAACTGTTGATAACAAGGAAAGAAAAGTTGGGTGTAAGGAAAAATAGTTTATAAAAAAATAAAGAAGTTTTAAAAATGAATTATAATATTTTGTAGTGTTGTAAAATTAAATTAGGTGGTTCTCTTTCGGTTTCTGTTGACTGTCATTGTGAACTTTGCATTGGGACTTTTTGCCCCTTTAATAACTGATGGAAATAAAATATAAAATGAATAAATAAATATAAATAAATTATGAGTAGGAGGTAGTACATCCACAAAGTGGTTCTTTGTCTACCTGATTCGTGGTCGAATTGGAATTTTGAAATGCTGGTTTTTGAGGAGAAGGGAAAACCAGAGAAAAACCTCTCTGAGCAAAGGAGAGAACCAACAACAAACTCAACCCACATATGGCATCAACCACATTGACTTTCCCTTTGCTTTGTCAAGAAGTGTCTTCTGCAATTAAATCTCTTCAAAGTCACAATTAATTATTTTTTTCTAAGAATCTCACGGGTTATATTAGAATTAGCTAAATATTTACCTCCAAGACTGATGATGTGCTGTCTACATTGAACTTTTACAGACCAGCTTACATGCCACACTTTGTTGGTTTATTAACTGAATTAGATGAATCAATGTTTTTCCTACTCCAGGCTGATGTTGACAAGGCTGTGCAGGCAGCTGCTTCAGCTTTTAAACTTGGAAGTCCTTGGAGAACAATGGATGCTTCTCAGAGGGGTCGATTGCTGTACAAACTTGCCGACCTGGTAGAGCGAGATTTGCATTATTTGGCTGTAAGTGCATTAATTTGCATCTCATTTATTTCTTAGCGTGCTAATTGAGAACACTGAAATATAACTCCTTATCAGCTTGGCCAGGATATAGACTGGGTTGGAAACGAAAAATATAGAGAGAACAACACCAGTGCAAGCATATGTCGATAGGTATAATGAAGTTAAGGTATATCAACTGTATTTTTTAGGGGAATATACTTTCACAATTTGAGTGTTTACTATGTCAGCATTGATATCGGAAAAAGGTTACCACAGCTGTACTGTATAAAGATGAAAACTTGTTATGATCCATGTTGTATCAAGACATTAGAGTTGCCATGGCAATGTAATGATCTCATTACATTTTTTACTTGCCTTTGTGTTTCTAGGCACTATAGGGTTTTTTTTCAGAAATTACTTAAGGGAGTTTGAAATTTCCTTAGTTGGATTGATTATGCAAAAGTTTGAACAAAATCTATGAGAGCGTTTTTGAAATATTTTGAAACACAGCCTCAAGGGTCATAAAAACACTGAATAAACATGTTATCGACATAATTAGCTAACATCTTAGGAAAATGATGAGGTCTGAAAATGCAGTTTCATCTTTGTACAAAAAAGGACAAGATTGTTTCAGCCGATTGCGAGAAAGAAGAATTTGATTAACCTACATTCGGTTGGTTTCTTTACCATTTTTGTACTATGTAATTTGGTCCACGCCCACAAATTTCACATTAATTTAAAGGGACACAGTCAGCTATTGGACCGCGCTGACCTGCACACTACTGTTGCCGCCTTGAAAACTTTACCTCAACCCAAAATAAAATCTGCACGTCAGATACATCTAGAAATCCGCTTTAATTCTGCCTAGGTAGTGTTCCATTTGATCCTTGATCTTTTACTGAAAATCTCTTTTTGAGCAAACTTTTACTTGTCCCATTACATTATTTTATCATATTTGGTTAAAAACAGTATTCAAAGGAACATGAACAGAAGAGGTGAGAAACGTGTAGGTGCCTAGGTGGGAGAAATCACCTTTGTTTACCAAAATAACAAGAGAAATGAATCAGCAACATATTGGCGAGCAAATAATCGTTATATATATATATTTCGAAAATCGATGGAAAAGGTTACATATTTGGAAAATCAAGCTTTCTCAACTGTGAACCTTCGACAATGATTCAGACTTCATGCAATTTCTCTCCTGTACTGATGTTTGAATTTGGACGTATTCGTCGATGTTTGGCTTTCCCTGAAAAAATTCATGGGTAAATTCTCAATCCTTATGGTATATAAACAATGAGTGCTCTGATATGGCGTAGGGCCTATAAAGATGATTTCGGCTTGTAACTATTTCAACTCATCAAGGTTTGTTTGGAGTATTCCGGATACCCTTTTGTTTCACACGCATCTTGTGACATGTAAATCAGCTAAGGAATGGTATCTAATGCGCATGTACATCAGCTGTCTGTGTCCCTTTAAAAACCACTTGATAATTTTTTTAAAAAACCTGACAATCCCAATTTACAACTCCCCCAAGATTCAAGGACATTAAAATCAAGGAAGGCAATTAAATGAGGTTTGAAATGGCACAAATTTTTCTCCCAGATTTTGTTTACTAGTGAGTGTCCTCATTTTTCACTGGCACTGTTTTCAAGTTTCATAAACAAGGGCACACAATTAACAACAAGGAGCGTGGTCTCTTGTTGTTGGTCAGTGGTCAGCGCGGCGCAAGCTAGTCAGCGGCCTTGCTTGCATTAGCTCCATGTGCTAAGTACAGCACTTTCATGGTGGCCATTCGCTTCGTTCAGCATTGGATTGTGCCTTTTTCCCACCCCTTCTCTCCCCTTGATATATCAGTGTGGCAAGTGCCTGGTTCTATTATTGTGGGGCCTCATGGCTGGAAGGCGTGGGTTTTCCACTGGGCAGGGAGGGACGACAGGAAGCAAGTATCCGCAAATCTGTTCGGAAGACGATTTGAGAACTAGAATTTTCGAAACATTTGTTGTAAAATTTCTTGCTTGCCTGCCTCTCCTAGGATTTTCGAACATCTAAAAAATGGTATAATTGCCTATTTTTAACGTATTTTTACCCTAAAAAGGTCACCTGGAATTTCGGGAGCCTTTTTTCTGGCTGAAATTTTCGAAAAGGCAAGTTTTGAACCCTATAATTTTCAGATCACTAGACTTTCAGCTAGGAAATCCGAACAGATGAAAAATTTTTAGGGGATAAAAATATGCCTATATCTACCGTTTAAATACTAAAATATGTTTAACAATGCTATGTTTAAGTGGTTTTGAACTATATTCTCGTTGGATGCTCCTTGATTTAAACTCATCGCTAATGATGAGCTTGGGAGCAGGTACCTTAAAGGTTGGTGGGGGGCCAAATGCAATAAGCAGAGAGGAGGTATCCATGGCAACCCTGTCTCTGGGTATGTAAAAGGGGTACTACCATCAGCAAATAGAAGGTATACGAAAGGGGTACCTTTTCTGTCAAACATGGTAAAATAGTAAGGAGCCTCTGAATACAAGCAGGCCCCTCTGTTAAGTACTTTAGCCTCTTCTGACACACATGGTCCTGCCTTGCCAACTTAATATACATCCACAGGGGTTTCAATAATAATTGAAGTAGCCAGCAGGTTTGAATAGAGTACCTGACTATATCAACACAGCTGTCAACATGGGGCCATTAATCCTGTGTCTCTAGGGGGGTCTGGGGCATGCTCCCTCTGAAAATTTTGAAATCTCAAAGCCCTAGAATGTGATTTCCAGCGTTCTAGGAACTAAATTGAGTACAAAAGAGTGTGTTTTTATTCAAGAAAATGTAGCTTTCTTTCAGGTTCCGATTTGTTAGCCACACAACTTACAAGCAATGAACAAACGTTTTTGAATGGAAACAAATTTTGTGTAAACCTCAAAAGAAACATGTGAAGATCGAACTGTCTGAAATACAACTTTTGCATAACTAAAGCATAACTCAAAACCAGTGGGACTTTACGTTTTCATTCAGATTTTATGATGTGTGTTTTGTTCACAACATTGTAAGCACTTCTTTTGGGGAGAAAAGTAGCTGACTTCTCTGAGCAAAGTAACCGACACGTTTCGTCAGCCATCGGTGGTGTTTGGAACCCCTGTATCCAACAAGTGCTCTTTATTTAGTTTCTATGAGTAAATTGTACAACAGGTCTTGTTTCTTATAAACTTATATGTGTTATTTCTGTAATTCAACAGTCTTTGGAGACACTGGATAATGGAAAAGTTTTTCCTGATGCTTTGGGGGATATTGGCATTGTGGTGAGGTGCTTGAGATATTATGCTGGTTGGGCTGATAAGATCACAGGACAGACCATCTCAGCAGGTCAGTAAAAGGGATAAAATGGAATATTAACGATTTATGTCATTGCTGCTGTCAGTGATGTTAAAAATATGATTTTGAAATAAACTTGCTGACCTTAAATAAAAGGCACTTCAGAAACGCCAAAAATTTAAATAACTTTTATTCAGAGTGATCTGGCAAGGTTTCCTGATCATTTGAACCCTTTAAACCGTAATAATATCACTATTCTTACATTTCTTGAGCCAAAGTCTGCTCTAAAATTCATTTTAAATAATAAGGATGGGGAGAGTTTAGCAATAAAGACCTATTTTACTTGTTCATTCTTCTTCATTCCTAAATGCCATGTCACTTTGAAAGTAGTTCTTGCATTCCATGGTCAGCTTATCACGATTGATCACACAAAGAAGGATCATTGAAGGTTGGAGTGTCAGGTTGTTCTTTACAGTAATGTGGTGAAAGATTTTTCTGCACTTGTTAAGTACTCCTTAAAAAAAACCTATCCAGGGCTTTCCATTAAAAAATCAAAAGGTTTGTTGTCGCTGTTGTCACCATTGTCAAAGTTCTGATTGTTGTTACCACATAAACTGTTGTCACTGTTCTCCCGGCCACCGTTGTCACCGTTGTCACTGTTGTAACTGTTGTCGCCTTTTGTCGCTCTTGTCACTGTTGTCACCATTGTCGCTGTTGTCGCTGTTGTCACCGTTGTCACCATTGTCACTGTTGTCATCATCATCACCGTTGTCGCTGTTGTCACTCTTGTCACTCTTGTCGCTGTTATCACCGTTGTCACCATTTTCTCTGTTGTCACTGTTGTCACCGTTGTCACTGTTGTCACTGTTGTCACCTTTGTCGCTGTTACGTTGCCACCGTTGTCACCGTTGTCACTTTTGTCAACATTGTCACCATTGTCAACGTTGTCACCGTTGTCACTGTTGTGGCTGTTGTCACCGTTCTCTCTGTTCTCACTGCTGTCACCGTTGTCACTTTTGTCATCGTTGCCTTGCTGTCACCGTTGTCGCTGTTGTCACCCTCGTCACTGTTGTCACTCTTGTCACCGTTGTCACTGATGTCACCGTTCTCACCGTTGTCGCTGTTATCACTCTTGTCACTGTTGTCGCTGTTCTCACCATTGTAACCGTTTTCTCTGTTGTCACTGTTTTCGCTGTTGTCACCGTTGTCGCTTTAGTCACCGTTGTCACTGTTGTCACCATTGTCACTGTTGTCACTGTTGTCACTCTTGTCACCGTTGTCACTGTTGTCACAGTTGTCACTAATGTCACCATTGTCACCATTGTCACTGTCACCATTGTCACTGTTGTCACTATTGTCACGGTTGTCACCGTTGTCACTGTTGTCACGGTTGTCACTGTTGTTACGGTTGTCACCGTTGTCACCGTTATCACTGTTGTCACGGTTGTCACTAATGTCACCATTGTCATCGTTGTCACTGTTGTCACGGTTGTCACTGTAATCACTGTTGTCACCACTGTCACTGTTGTCACTGTTGTCACCGTTGTCACTTTTGTCACTGTTGTCACCATTGTCACTGATGTCACCGTTGTCACTTTTGTCACCATTGTCACCATTGTCAACGTTGTCACCGTTGTCACTGTTGTGGCTGTTGTCACCGTGGTCACTTATGTCATCGTTGCCTTGCTGTCACCGTTGTCGCTGTTGTCACCGTCGTCACTGTTGTCACTCTTGTCACCGTTGTCACAGCTATCACTGACCATTGTCGCTGTTGTCACCATTGTCACTATTGTCACGGTTGTCATTCTTGTCACCGTTGTCACCCTTGTCACTGTTGTCAATGATATCACCATCGTAACCGTTGTCACTGTTGTCACCATTGTCACGGATGTCACTGTTGTCACCGTTGTCACTGATGTCATTGTTGTCACTGTTGTCACTGTCGTAACCCTTGTCAGCGTTCTCACCGTTGTCACCATTGTCAGGGAGTTCACCGTTGTCACCGCTGTCACTGTTGTCACCATTGTCACCGTTCTCACTGTTGTCACGGTTGTCACTGTTGTCACGGTTCTCACCGTTGTCACTGTTGTCTCGCAGTCACCGTAGTGACTGTTGTCGCTGTGGTCACCGTTGTCACTGTTGTCACTGTCTTTGTCACCGTTGTCACGGTTGTCACCGTTGTCACCGTTGTCACCATTGTCACTGTTGTCACTGTTGTCATTGTTGTCACTGTTGTCATCGTTGTCACAGTTGTCACCGTCGTCACTGTTGTCACTCTTGTCACCGTTGTCACAGTTGTCACTGTTGTCACTGTTGTCACAGATGTCACTAATGTCACCATTGTCACCATTGTCACTGTCACCATTGTCACTGTTGTCACTATTGTCACGGTTCTCACTCTTGTCACTGTTGTCACTGTTGTCACGGTTGTCACTGTTGTTACGGTTGTCAACGTTGTCACTGTTATCACTGTTGTCACGGTTGTCACTAATGTCACTGTTGTCATGGTTGTCACTGTAATCACCGTTGTCACCACTGTGACTGTTGTCACCGTTGTCACTTTTGTCACTGTTGTCACTGTTGTCACGGATGTCACTGTTGTCAACGTTGTCACTGATGTCACTGTTTTCACTGTCGTCACCCTTGTCACCGTTTTTTACCGTTGTCAGCATTGTCAGGGAGTTCACCGTTGTCACCGCTGTCACTGTTGTCACTGTTGTCACCGTTGTCACTGTTGTCACTGTTGTCACGGTTGTCACCGTTGTCACTGTTGTCACTGTTGTCACTGTTGTCTCGCTGTCACCGTAGTGACTAATGTCGCTGTGGTCACCGTTGTCACTGTTGTCACTGTCTTCACCGTTGTCACTGTTCTAACCGTTGTCACTGTCGTCACCGTTGTCACTGTTGTCACCGTTGTCACCGTTGTCACTGTTGTCACTGTTGTCATCGTTGTCACTGTTGTCACTGTTGTCATCGTTGTCACAGTTGTCACCGTCGTCACTGTTGTCACGCTTGTCACCGTTGTCCCAGTTGTCACTGTTGTCACAGTGGTCAATAATGTCCCCATTGTCACCATTGTCACTGTCACCATTGTCACTGTTGTCACTATTGTCACGGTTGTCACTCTTGTCACTGTTGTCACTGTTGTCACGGTTGTCACTGTTCTTACGGTTGTCACCGTTGTCACCGTTATCACTGTTGTCACGGTTGTCACTAATGTCACCATTGTCATCGTTGTCACTGTTGTCACGGTTGTCACTGTAATCACCGTTGTCACCACTGTCACGGTTGTCACTGTAATCACCGTTGTCACCACTGTCACTGTTGTCACTGTTGTCACCATTGTCACTTTTGTCACTGTTGTCACCATTGTCACTGATGTCACCGTTGTCACTTTTGTCACCATTGTCAACGTTGTCACCCTTGTCACTGTTGTGGCTGTTGTCACCGTTGTCTCTGTTCTCACTGCTGTCACCGTTGTCACTTTGTCACCGTTGCCTTGCTGTCACCGTTGTCACTGTTGTCACCGTCGTCACTGTTGTCACTCTTGTCACCGTTGTCACGGCTGTCACTGTTGTCACAGTTGTCACTAAGGTCACCAATGTCACCATTGTCACTGTTGTCACCATTGTCACTATTGTCACGGTTGTCACTCTTGTCACCGTTGTCACCGTTGTCACTGTTGTCAATAATATCACCATCGTCACCGTTGTCACTGTTGTCACCATTGTCACTGTTGTCACGGATGTCACTGTTGTCACCGTTGTCACTGATGTCACTGTTGTCACTGTCGTCACCCTTGTCACCGTTTTTTACCGTTGTCAGCATTGTCAGGGAGTTCACCGTTGTCACCGCTGTCACTGTTCTCACTGTTGTCACCGTTGTCACTGTTGTCACTGTTGTCACGGTTGTCACCGTTGTCACTGTTGTCACTGTTGTCACTGTTGTCTCGCTGTCACCGTAGTGACTGTTGTCGTTGTGGTCACCGTTGTCATTGTTTTCACTGTCTTCACCGTTGTCACTGTTGTCACTGTTGTCACTGTCGTCACCGTTTTCACTGTTGTCACCGTTGTCACCGTTGTCACTGTTGTCATCGTTGTCACTGTTGTCACTGTTGTCATCGTTGTCACAGTTGTCACCGTCGTCACTGTTGTCACTCTTGTCACCGTTGTCACAGTTGTCACTGTTGTCACTGTTGTCACAGTTGTCACTAATGTCACCATTGTCACCATTGTCACTGTCACCATTGTCACTGTTGTCACTATTGTCACGGTTGTCACTGTTGTCACTGTTGTCACGGTTGTCACTGTTGTTACGGTTGTCACCGTTGTCACTGTTGTCACCATTGTCACTGATATCACCGCTGTCACCGTTGTCACTTTTGTCAACATTGTCACCATTGTCAACGTTGTCACCGTTGTCACTGTTGTGGCTGTTGTCACCGTTCTCTCTGTTCTCACTGCTGTCACCGTTGTCACTTTTGTCATCGTTGCCTTGCTGTCACCGTTGTCGCTGTTGTCACCCTCGTCACTGTTGTCACTCTTGTCACCGTTGTCACTGATGTCACCGTTCTCACCGTTGTCGCTGTTGTCACTCTTGTCACTGTTGTCGCTTTTCTCACCATTGTAACCGTTTTCTCTGTTGTCACTGTTTTCGCTGTTGTCACCGTTGTCGCTTTAGTCACCGTTGTCACTGTTGTCACCGTTGTCACTGTTGTCACTGTTGTCACTGTTGTCACCATTGTCACTGATCTCAATGTTGTCACTGTTGTCACTGTCGTCACCCTTGTCCCCGTTGTCAGCATTGTCAGGGAGTTCACCGTTGTCACTGCTGTCACTGTTGTCACTGTTGTCACCGTTGTCACTTTTGTCACTGTTGTCACCGTTGTCACTGTTGTCACAGTTGTCACTGTTGTCACCGTTGTCACCGTTGTCACTGTTGTCACTGTTGTCACCGTTGTCACTGTTGTCACTGTTGTCATCGTTGTCACAGTTGTCACCGTCGTCACAGTTGTCACTCTTGTCACCGTTGTCACTGTTGTCACTGTTGTCACCATTGTCATTGTTGTCACTATTGTCACGGTTGTCACTCTTGTCACTGTTGTCACTGTTGTCACTGTTGTCACTGTTGTCACCGTTGTCACTGTTGTCACTGTTGTCACGGTTGTCACTGTTGTCACGGTTCTCACCGTTGTCACTGTTGTCACTGTTGTCACTGTTGTCTCGCTGTCACCGTAGTGACTGTTGTCGTTGTGGTCACCGTTGTCATTCTTGTCACTGTCTTCACCGTTGTCACTGTTGTCACTGTTGTCACTGTCGTCACCGTTGTCACTGTTGTCACCGTTGTCACTGTTGTCATCATTGTCACTGTTGTCACTGTTGTCATCGTTGTCACAGTTGTCACCGTCGTCACAGTTGTCACTCTTGTCACCGTTGTCACTGTTGTCACTGTTGTCACCATTGTCATTGTTGTCACTATTGTCACGGTTGTCACTCTTGTCACTGTTGTCACTGTTGTCACGGTTGTCACTGTTGTTACGGTTGTCACCGTTGTCACCCTTATCACTGTTGTCACCGTTGTCACTAATGTCACCATTGTCATCGTTGTCACTGTTGTCACGGTTGTCACTGTAATCACTGTTGTCACCACTGTCACTGTTGTCACTGTTGTCACCGTTGTCACTTTTGTCACCATTGTCACTGTTGTCACTGTTGTCACTTTTTGTCATTTTTGTCACCATTGTCACCGTTGTCACCGTTGTCACCGTTGTCACTGTTGTCACTGTTCACTTTGTCACTGTTGTCACTGTTGTCACCGTTGTCACTTTGTTGTCACTCTTGTTGTTGTCACCATTGTCACTGTTGTCACCGTTGTCACTGTTGTCACTCTTGTCACCGTTGTCACTGTTGTCACTGTTGTCTGTTGTCACAGTTGTCACACCTTGTCACCGTTGTCACCGTTGTCACTGTTGTCACTGTTGTCACCTTGTCACTGTTGTCACCGTTGTCACTGTTGTCACCATTGTCACTGTTGTCACCGTTGTCACTGTTGTCATTGTTGTCACCGTTGTCACTGTTGTCACCGTTGTCACGTTGTCACTGTTGTCACCATTGTCACTGTTGTCACTGTTGTCACCGTTGTCACCGTTGTCACTGTTGTCACTGTTGTCACTGTTGTCACTGTTGTCACTGTTGTCACCGTTGTCACTGTTGTCACCATTGTCACTGTTGTCACCGTTGTCACCGTTGTCACTGTTGTCACTGTTGTCACTGTTGTCACCGTTGTCACCGTTGTCACTATTGTCACCGTTGTCACTGTTGTCACTGTTGTCACTGTTGTCACCGTTGTCACTGTTGTCACTGTTGTCACCATTGTCACTATTGTCACTGTTGTCACCGTTGTCACCGTTGTCACTGTTGTCACTGTTGTCACTGTTGTCACCATTGTCACCGTTGTCACCGTTGTCACCGTTGTCACTGTTGTCACTCTTGTCACCGTTGTTACTCTTGTCACTGGTGTCCCAGTTGTCACTGTTGTCACTGCTGTCACCGTTGTCACTCTTGTCACCGTTGTTACTCTTGTCACTGGTGTCCCAGTTGTCACTTTTGTCACTGCTGTCACCGTTGTCACTGTTGTCACCATTGTCACTGTTGTCACCGTTGTCTCTGTTGTCACCATTGTCACTGTTGTCACCGTTGTCACTGTTGTTGTCACTGTTGTCACCGTTGTCACTGTTGTCACTGTTGTCACTGTTGTCACCGTTGTCACTGTTGTCACTGTTGTCACTGTTGTCACTTTTGTCACTGTTGTCACTGTTGTCACTGTTGTCACTGTTGTCACTGTTGTCACCGTTGTCACTGTTGTCACTGTTGTCACTGTTGTCACCGTTGTCACTGTTGTCACTGTTGTCACCGTTGTCACTGTTGTCACTGTTGTCACTGTTGTCACCGTTGTCACCGTTGTCACTGTTGTCACTGTTGTCACCGTTGTCACTGTTGTCACCGTTGTCACTGTTGTCACCGTTGTCACCGTTGTCACTATTCACCGTTGTCACCGTTGTCACTGTTGTCACTGTTGTCACTGTTGTCACCGTTGTCACTGTTGTCACTGTTGTCTGTTGTCAGTGTTGTCACTGTTGTCACTGTTGTCACTGTTGTCACTTTTGTCACCGTTGTCACTGTTGTCACTGTTGTCACCCTTGTCACTGTTGTCACTCCTTTGTCACTGTCACTGTTGTCACTGTTGTCACTGTTGTCACTGTTGTCACCGTTGTCACTGTTGTCACCTGTTGTCACCGTTGTCACTGTTGTTACCGTTGTCTCTGTTGCCACTGTTGTCACCGTTGTCACTGTTCTCACCGTTGTCACTGTTGTCACCGTTGTCACTGTTGTCACTGTTGTCACTGTTGTCACGTGTTGTCACCGTTGTCACTGTTGTCACTGTTGTCACTGTTGTCACTGTTGTCACCGTTGTCACTGTTGTCACTGTTGTCACCGTTGTCACTGTTGTCACTGTTGTCACTGTTGTCACTGTTGTCACTGTTGTCACTGTTGTCACCGTTGTCACTGTTGTCACTGTCGTCACTGTTGTCACCGTTGTCACTGTTGTCACTGTTGTCACCGTTGTCACTGTTGTCACCATTGTCACTGTTGTCACTGTTGTCACTGTTGTCACTGTTGTCACCGTTGTCACTGTTGTCACCGTTGTCACTGTTGTCACTGTTGTCACTATTGTCACTGTTGTCACCGTTGTCACTGTTGTCACTGTTGTCACTGTTGTCACCGTTGTCACTGTTGTCACTGTTGTCACTGTTGTCACCGTTGTCACCGTTGTCACTGTTGTCACTGTTGTCACCGTTGTCACTGTTGTCACTGTTGTCACCGTTGTTACCATTGTCACCGTTGTCACCGTTGTCAGCGTTGTCACTGTTAACACTGTTGTCACCGTTGTCACTGTTGTCACTGTTGTCACTGTTGTCACTGTTGTCACCGTTGTCACTGTTGTCACTGTTGTCACCGTTGTCACTGTTGTCACTGTTGTCACCGTTGTCACTGTTGTCACTGTTGTCACCGTTGTCACTGTTGTCACCGTTGTCACTGTTGTCACCGTTGTCACTGTTGTCACCGTTGTCACCGTTGTCACTGTTGTCACTGTTGTCACTGTTGTCACTGTTGTCACTGTTGTCACCATTGTCACCGTTGTCACTGTTGTCACTGTTGTCACCGTTGTCACTGTTGTCACTGTTGTCACTGTTGTCACTGTTGTCACTGTTGTCACTGTTGTCACTGTTGTCACCGTTGTCACTGTTGTCACTGTTGTCACTGTTGTCACTGTTGTCACCATTGTCACCGTTGTCACTGTTGTCACTGTTGTCACGGTTGTCACTGTTGTCACCGTTGTCACTGTTGTCACAGTTGTCACTGTTGTCACTGTTGTCACCGTTGTCACTGTTGTCACCGTTGTCACTGTTGTCACTGTTATCACCGTTGTCACTGTTGTCACGATTGTCACAGTTGTCACGGTTGTCACTGTTGTCACCATTGTCACTGTTGTCACCGTTGTCACTGTTGTCGCCCTTGTCACGGTTGTCGCTGTTGTCACTGTTGTCACTGTTGTGACGGTTGTCACAGTTGTCACGCTTGTCACTGTTGTCACCATTGTCACTGTTGTCACAGTTGTCACTGTTGTCACCGTTGTCACCGTTGTCACTGTTGTCACTGTTGTCACCGTTGTCACTGTTGTCACCGTTGTCACTGTTGTCACTGTTGTCACTGTTGTCACTGTTGTCACTGTTGTCACTGTTGTCACTGTTGTCACTGTTGTCACTGTTGTCACCGTTGTCACTGTTGTCACTGTTGTCACTGTTGTCACCGTTGTCACTGTTGTCACCATTGTCACTGTTGTCACTGTTGTCACTGTTGTCACTGTTGTCGCTGTTGTCACTGTTGTCACTGTTGTCACTGTTGTCACCATTGTTGTCACCATTGTCACTGTTGTCACTTTTGTCACCGTTGTCACCGTTGTCACTGTTGTCACCGTTGTCACTGTTGTCACTGTTGTCACTGTTGTCACCGTTGTCACCGTTGTCACTGTTGTCACCGTTGTCACTGATGTCACCGTTGTCACTGTTTTCACTGTTGTCACCGTTGTCACTGTTGTCACTGTTGCTCACCGTTGTCACTGTTGTCACCATTGTCACTCTTGTCACTGTTGTCACTTTTGTCACTGTTGTCACCATTGTCACTGTTTTCACTGTTGTCACTGTTGTCATTGGTGTCACTTTTGTCACTGTTGTCACCGTTGTCATTGTTGTCACTGTTGTCACAGTTGTCACCGTTGTCACTGTTGTCACGGTTGTCACTGTTGTCACGGTTGTCACTGTTGTCACCATTGTCAGTGTTGTCACTGTTGTCAATGTTGTCACTGTGTCACCATTGTCACTGTAGTCACTGTTGTCACCATTGTCACCATCGTCACTGTTTTCACCATTGTCACCGTTGCCACTGTTATCATTGTTGTCACCGTTGTCACTGTTGTCACTGTTGTCACCGTTGTCACTGTTGTCACAGTTGTCACTGTTGTCACCGTTGTCACCGTTGTCACTGTTGTCACTCTTATCACTGTTGTCACTGTTGTCACTGTTGTCACTGTTGTCACTGTTGTCACTGTTGTCACTGTTGTCACTGTTGTCACCATTGTCAGTTTTGTCACTGTTGTCACCGTTGTCACTGTTGTCACTGTTGTCACTGTTGTCACGGTTGTCACTGTTGTCACTGTTGTCACTGTTGTCACGATTGTCACTGTTGTCACGCTTGTCACTGTTGTCACCGTTGTCACCGTTGTCACTGTTATCACCGTTGTCACTGTTGTCACGATTGTCACAGTTGTCACGTTTGTCACTGTTGTCACCATTGTCACTGTTGTCACTGTTATCACCGTTGTCACTGTTGTCACGATTGTCACAGTTGTCACGCTTGTCACTGTTGTCACCATTGTCACTGTTGTCGCCGTTGTCACAGTTGTCACTGTTGTCATTGTTGTCACTGTTGTCACGGTTGTCACGGTTGTCACTGTTGTCACTGTTGTCACTGTTGTCACTGTTGTCACTGTTGTCACCATTGTCACTGTTGTCACTGTTGTCACTGTTGTCACTGTTGTCACTGTTGTCACCGTTGTCACTGTTGTCACCGTTGTCACTGTTGTCACTGTTGTCACTGTTGTCACTGTTGTCACTGTTGTCACTGTTGTCACTGTTGTCACTGTTGTCACTGTTGTCACTGTTGTCACTGTTGTCACTGTTGTCACTGTTGTCACTGTTGTCACTGTTGTCACCGTTGTCACTGTTGTCACTGTTGTCACCGTTGTCACTGTTGTCACTGTTGTCACCGTTGTCACTGTTGTCACTGTTGTCACTGTTGTCACTGTTGTCACTGTTGTCACTGTTGTCACTGTTTGTCACCATTTGTCACCATTGTCACATTGTCACTGTTGTCACTGTTGTCACTGTTGTCACCGTTTTCACTGTTGTCACTGTTGTCACCGTTGTCACTGTTGTCACCGTTGTCACTGTTGTCACCGTTGTCACTGTTGTCACTGTTGTCACCGTTGTCACTGTTGTCACCATTGTCACTGTTGTCACCGTTGTCACTGTTGTCACCGTTGTCACTCTTGTCACCGTTGTCACTGTTGTCACTGTTGTCACCGTTGTCACTGTTGTCACTGTTGTCACCGTTGTCACTGTTGTCACGGTTGTCACCGTTGTCACTGTTGTCACTGTTGTCACCGTTGTCACTGTTGTCATCGTTGTCACCTGTTGTCACTGTTGTCACCGTTGTCACTGTTGTCACGATTGTCACAGTTGTCACGCTTGTCACTGTTGTCACCATTGTCACTGTTGTCACCGTTGTCACCGTTGTCACTGTTGTCACTGTTGTCACTGTTGTCACCGTTGTCACTGTTGTCACTGTTGTCACCATTGTCACTGTTTTCACCGTTGTCACTGTTGTCACTGTTGTCACTGTTGTCACCGTTCTCTCTGTTGTCACGGTTGCTACTGTTGTCGCTCTTGTCACTGTTGTCACTGTTGTCGCTGTTGTCACTGTTGTCACAGTTCTCACTGTTGTCACTTTTGTCGCTGTTGTCACTATTGTCACCGTTGTCACTGTTGTCGCCATTGTCACTTTTGTCACCGTTGTCACTGTTGTCACCATTGTCACCGTTATCACTGTTGTCACTGTTGTCACCGTTGTCACTGTTGTCACTGTTGTCACTGTTGTCACCGTTGTCACTGTTGTCACCGTTGTCACTGTTGTCACTGTTGTCACTGTTGTCACCGTTGTCACTGTTGTCACTGTTGTCGCTGTTGTCACTGTTGTCACCGTTGTCACTGTTTTCACCGTTCTTACTGTTGGCACCGTTGTCACTGTTGTCACCGTTGTCACTGCTGTCACTTCTGTCACAGTTGTCACTAGTGTCACCGTTGTCACTGTTGTCTCTCTTGTCACTGTTGTCACTCTTGTCACCGTTGTCACTGTTGTCACTGTTGTCACCGTTGTCACTTTTGTCACTGTTGTCACCGTTGTCACTGCTGTTATTGCTGTCACTGGTTTAACTGTTGTGACCGTTGTCACTCTTTTCACCGTTGTCACTGCTGTCACCGTTGTCACTGTTGTCACCGTTGTCACTTTTGTCACTGTTGACACTTTTGTCACTGTTGTCACTGTTGTCACCGTTGTCACTGTTGTCACTGTTGTCACCGTTGTCACTGTTGTCACTGTTGTCACCGTTGTCACTAATGTCACCATTGTCACCATTGTCACTGTTGTCACTATTGTCACTGTTGTCACTGTTGTCACTGTTGTCACCATTGTCACTGTTGTCACCGTTGTCTTTGTTGTCACCGTTGTCACTGTTGTCACTGTTGTCACTGTTGTCACATTTCTCACTGTTGTCACGTTTTCACCGTTGTCACCGTTGTCACCGTTGTCACTGTTGTCACCGTTGTCACCGTTGTCACTGTTGTCACCGTTGTCACTGTTGTCACTGTTTTCACTCTTGTCACTGTTGTCACCGTTGTCATCGTTGTCAGTGTGTAACTGTTGTCACTGTTGTCACCGTTGTCACCGCTGTCACTGTTGTCACCGTTGTCACTGTTGTCACTGTTGTCACCGTTGTCACTGTTGTAACCGTTGTCACTGTCGTCACCGTTGTCACTGTTGTCACCGTTGTCACCGTTGTCACGGTTGTCACTGTTGTTACGGTTGTCACCGTTGTCACCGTTATCACTGTTGTCACGGTTGTCACTAATGTCACCATTGTCATCGTTGTCACTGTAATCACCGTTGTCACCACTGTCACTGTTGTCACCGTTGTCACTTTTGTCAGTGTTGTCACCATTGTCACTGATATCACCGCTGTCACCGTTGACACTTTTGTCAACATTGTCACCATTGTCAACGTTGTCACCGTTGTCACTGTTGTGGCTGTTGTCACCGTTCTCTCTGTTCTCACTGCTGTCACCGTTGTCACTTTGTGTCGTTGTTCACCGTTGTCACTTTTGTCACTGTTGTCACCGTTGTCACTGTTGTCACTCTTGTCACTGTTGTCACTATTGTCACTGTTGTCACCGTTGTCACTGTTGTCACTGTTGTCACCGTTGTCACTGTTGTCACCCTTGTCACTGTTGTCACTGTTGTCACTGTTGTCACCGTTGTCATTGTTTTCACTGTTGTCACTGTTGTCACTGTTGTCACCGTTGTCACTGTTGTCACTGTTGTCACCGTTGTCACTGTTGTCACTGTTGTCACTGTTGTCACCGTTGTCACTGTTGTCACTGTTGTCACTGTTGTCACTGTTGTCACTGTTGTCACCATTGTCACTGTTGTCACCGTTGTCACTGTTGTCACTGTTGTCACTGTTGTCACCGTTGTCACTGTTGTCACTGTTGTCACTGTTGTCACTGTTGTCACTGTTGTCAACGTTGTCACTGTTGTCACTGTTGTCACCATTGTCACTGTTGTCACTGTTGTCACCGTTGTCACCGTTGTCACTGTTGTCACCGTTGTCACCGTTGTCACTGTTGTCACTGTTGTCACCATTGTCACTGTTGTCATCGTTTTCACAGTTGTCACTGTCGTCACTGTTGTCAATGATGTCACCATCGTCTCCGTTGTCACTGTTGTCACCATTGTCACTGTTGTCACGGATGTCACTGTTGTCACCGTTGTCACTGATGTCATTGTTGTCACAGGTGTCACTGTCGTCACCCTTGTCACCGTTGTCACCCTTCTCAGCATTGTCAGGGAGTTCACCGTTGTCACCGCTGTCACTGTTGTCACTGTTGTCACCGTTGTCACTGTTGTCACTGTTGTCACGGTTGTCACTGTTGTCACGGTTCTCACTGTTGTCACTGTTGTCACTGTTGTCTCGCTGTCACCGTAGTGACTGTTGTCGTTGTGGTCACCGTTGTCATTGTTTTCACTGTCTTCACCGTTGTCACTGTTGTCACTGTTGTCACTGTCGTCACCGTTGTCACTGTGTGTTGTCACCGTTGTCACTGTTGTCATCATTGTCACTGTTGTCACTGTTGTCATCGTTGTCACAGTTGTCACCGTCGTCACTGTTGTCACTCTTGTCACCGTTGTCACTGTTGTCACTGTTGTCACAGTTGTCACTAATGTCACGATTGTCGCCATTGTCACTGTCACCATTGTCTCTGTTGTCACTATTGTCACGGTTGTCACTCTTGTCACTGTTGTCACTGTTGTCACTGTTGTCACGGTTGTCACTGTTGTTACGGTTGTCACCGTTGTCACCCTTATCACTGTTGTCACCGTTGTCACTAATGTCACCATTGTCATCGTTGTCACTGTCACTGTTGTCACTGTTGTCACCGTTGTCACTTTTGTCACTGTTGTCACCATTGTCACTGATGTCACCGTTGTCTCTTTTGTCACCATTGTCACCATTGTCAACGTTGTCACCGTTGTCACTGTTGTGGCTGTTGTCACCGTTGGCTCTGTTCTCACTGCTGTCACCATGGTCACTTTTGTCATCGTTGCCTTGCTGTCACCGTTGTCGCTGTTGTCACCGTCGTCACTGTTGTCACTCTTGTCACCGTTGTCACGGCTATCACTGTTGTCACTGTTGTCACAGTTGTCACTAAGGTCACCAATGTCACCATTGTCATTGTTGTCACCATTGTCACTATTATCACGGTTGTCACTCTTGTCACCGTTGTCACCGTTGTCACTGTTGTCAATGATATCACCATCGTCACCGTTGTCACTGTTGTCACCATTGTCACTGTTGTCACGGATGTCACTGTTGTAACCGTTGTCACTGATGCCATTGTTGTCACTTTTGTCACTGTCGTCACCCTTGTCACCGTTGTCACCGTTCTCAGCATTGTCAGGGAGTTCACCGTTGTCACCGCTGTCACTTTTGTCACTGTTGTCACGGTTGTCACGGTTGTCACTGTTGTCACGGTTCTCACGGTTGTCACTGTTGTCTCGCAGTCGTCGTAGTGATTGTTGTCGCTGTTGTCATCGTTGTCACAGTTGTCACCGTCGTCACTCTTGTCACTCTTGTCACGGTTGTCACAGTTGTCACTAATGTCACCATTGTCACCATTGTCACTGTCACCATTGTCACTGTTGTCACTATTGTCACTGTTGTCACTCTTGTCACTGTTGTCACTGTTGTCACGGTTGTCACTGTTGTTACGGTTGTCAACGTTGTCACCGTTTTCACTGTTGTCACGGTTGTCACTAATGTCACTGTTGTCATGGTTGTCACTGTAATCACCGTTGTCACCACTGTGACTGTTGTCACCGTTGTCACTTTTGTCACTGTTTTCACTGTTGTCACTGTTGTCACGGTTGTCACTATTGTCACCGTTGTCACTCTTGTCATCGTTGTCACCATTGTCACTGTTGTCACGGTTGTCACTGTTGTTACAGATGTCACTGTGTTCACCGTTGTCACCGTTATCATTGTTGTCACCATTGTCACTTTTGTCACTGTTGTCACGGTTGTCACTGTTGTCACGGTTGTCACCGTTGTCACTGTTATCACTGTTGTCACTGTTCTCTCGCTGTCACCGTAGTGACTATTGTCGCTGTGGTCACCGTTGTCACTGTCTTCACCGTTGTCACTGTTCTCACCGTTGTCACTGTCGTCACCATTGTCACCGTTTTCACTGTTGTTACTGTTGTCATCGTTGTCACTGTTGTCATCGTTGTCACAGTTGTCACCGTCGACAATGTTGTCACACTTGTCACTGTTGTCCCAGTTGTCACTGTTGTCACAGTTGTCAATAATGTCACCATTGTCACCATTGTCACTGTCACCATTGTCACTGTTGTCACTATTGTCACGGTTGTCACTCTTGTCACTGTTGTCACTGTTGTCCCGGGGTTCACTGTTGTTACGGTTGTCACCGTTGTCACCGTTATCACTTTTGTCACGGTTGTCACTAATGTCACCATTGTCATCGTTGTCACTGTTGTCACGGTTGTCACTGGAATCACCGTAGTCACCACTGTCACGGTTGTCACTGTAATCACCGTTGTCACCACTGTCACTGTTGTCACTGTTGTCACCATTGTCACTTTTGTCACTGTTGTCACCATTGTCACTGATGTCACCGTTGTCACTTTTGTCACCATTTTCAACGTTGTCACCGTTGTCACTGTTGTGGCTGTTGTCACCGTTGTCTCTGTTCTCACTGCTGTCACCGTTGTCACTTTTGTCACCGTTGCCTTGCTGTCACCGTTGTCACTGTTGTCACCGTCGTCATTGTTGTCACTCTTGTCACCGTTGTCACAGCTGTCACTGTTGTCACAGTTGTCACAGTTGTCACTAAGGTCACCAATGTCACCATTGTCACTATTGTCACTCTTGTCACTGTTGTCACCGTTGTCACTGTTGTCAATGATGTCACCATCGTCACCGTTGTCACTGTTGTCACCATTGTCACGGCTGTCACTGTTGTCACCGTTGTCACTGATGTCATTGTTCTCACTGTTTTCACTGTTGTCACCGTTGTTACCGTTGTCACGGTTGTCACTGTTGTCACGGTTGTCACCGTTGTCACGGTTGTCACCGTTGTCACTGTTGTTACTGTTGTCTCGCAGTCACCGTAGTGACTGTTGTCGTTGTGGTCATCGTTGTCACTGTTGTCACTGTCTTCACCGTTGTCACTGTTGTCACCGTTGTCACTGTCGTCACTGTTGTCACTGTTGTCACTGTTGTCATCGTTGTCACTGTTGTCACTGTTGTCATCGTTGTCACAGTTGTCACCGTCGGCACTGTTGTCACTCTTGTCACCGTTGTCACAGTGGCCACTGTTGTCACTGTTGTCACTATTGTCACGGTTATCACTCTTCTCACTGTTGTCACTGTTGTCACCGTTGTCACTGTTGTTACGGTTGTCACCGTTGTCACCGTTATCACTGTTGTCACGGTTGTCACTAATTTCACCATTGGCATCGTTGTCACTGTTGTCATGGTTGTCACTGTAATCACCGTTGTCACCACTGTCACTGTTGTCACCGTTGTCACTTTTGTCACTGTTGTCACCATTGTCACTGATATCACCGCTGTCACCGTTGTCACTTTTGTGAACATTGTCACCATTGTCAACGTTGTCACCGTTGTCACTGTTGTGGCTGTTGTCACCGTTCTCTCTGTTCTCACTGCTGTCACCGTTGTCACTTTTGTCATCGTTGCCTTGCTGTCACCGTTGTCGCTGTTGTCACCCTCGTCACTCTTGTCACTCTTGTCACTGTTGTCACTGATGTCACCGTTGTCACCGTTGTCACCGTTGTCACCATTGCCATCATTGTCATTGTTGTCACGGTTGTCACTCTGGTCACCGTTGTCACCAATGTCACTGTTGTCACTGTTGTCACGGTTGTCACTAATGTCACCATTGTCATCGTTGTCACTGTTGTCATGGTTGTCACTGTAATCACCGTTGTCACTTTTGTCACTGTTGTCACCATTGTCACTGATATCACCATTGTCACTGATATCACCGCTGTCACCGTTATCACTTTTGTCAACATTGTCACCATTGTCAACGTTGTCACCGTTGTCACTGCTGTGGCTGTTGTCACCGTTCTCTCTGTTCTCACTGCTGTCACCGTTGTCACTTTTGTCATCGTTGCCTTGCTGTCACCGTTGTCGCTGTTGTCACCCTCGTCACTGTTGTCACTCTTGCCACCGTTGTCACGGTTGTCACTGTTGTCACAGTTGTCACTAAGGTCACCAATGTCACCATTGTCACTGTTGTCACCATTGTTACGGTTGTCACCATTGTCACGGTTGTCACTGTTGTTACAGATGTCACTGTGTTCACCGTTGTCACCGTTATCATTGTTGTCACCATTGTCAGTTTTGTCACTGTTGTCACTGTTGTCATCGTTGTGACAGTTGTCACCTTCGTCACTGTTGTCACTCTTGTCACCGTTGTCACTGATGTCACCGTTCTCACCGTTGTCACTGTTGTCACCATTGTCATCATTGTCACTGTTGTCACGGTTGTCACTCTGGTCACCGTTGTCACCAATGTCACTGTTGTCACTGTTGTCACCGTTGTCACTTTTGTCACTGTTGTCACCGTTGTCACTGATGTCACCGTTGTCACTTTTGTCACCATTGTCACCATTGTCAACGTTGTCACCGTTGTCTCTGTTCTCACTGCTGTCACCATTGTCACTTTTGTCACCGTTGCCTTGCTGTCACCGTTGTCGCTGTCGTCACTGTTGTCACTCTTGTCACCGATGTCCCGGTTGTCTCTGTTGTCACTGTTGTCACAGTTGTCACTAAGGTCACCAATGTCACCATTGTCACTGTTGTCACCATTGTCTCTATTGTCACTGTTGTCACTCTTGTCACTGTTGTCACCCTTGTCACTGTTGTCACGGTTGTCACTGTTGTTACAGATGTCAATGTGTTCACCGTTGTCACCGTTATCATTGTTGTCACCATTGTCAGTTTTGTCACTGTTGTCACCGTTGTCACTGTTGTCACTGTTGTCACCGTTGTCACTGTTGTCACAGTTGTCACTGTTGTCACGGTTTTCACCGTTGTCATTGTTGTCACTGTTGTCACCGTTGTCTCTGTTCTCACTGCTGTCACCGTTGTCACTTTTGTCACCGTTGCCTTGCTGTCACCGTTGTCACTGTTGTCACCGTCGTCACTGTTGTCACTCTTGTCACCGTTGTCACGGTTGTCACTGTTGTCACAGTTGTCACAGTTGTCACTAAGGTCACCAATGTCACCATTGTCGCTGTTGTCACCATTATCACTATTGTCACTATTGTCACCATTGTCACTGTTGTCACTGTTGTCGTTGTCATTGTCACTGTTGTCAATGATGTCACCATTGTCACTGTTGTCACTTGTTGTCACCATTGTTGTTGTCACTGTTGTCACTGTTGTCACTGATGTTGTCAATGTTGTCACTGTTCTCACTGTTGTCACCCTTTTCACCGTTGTCAGCATTGTCAGGGAGTTCACCGTTGTCACTGTTGTCACCGTTGTCACTGTTTGTTGTCACTATTGTCACCGTTTACTGTTGTTGTCACTGTTGTCACCGTTGTCACTGTTGTGTTGTCACTGTTGTGTTGTCACTGTTGTCACTGTTGTCACTGTCACTATTGTCACGGTTGTCACTGTCTTCACCGTTGTCACTGTTGTCACGGTTGTCACTGTTCTTACAGATGTCACTGTTGCCACTCTTGTCACCGTTGTCACTGTTGTCACGGTTGTCACTGTTCTTACAGATGTCACTGTTGTCACCGTTGTCACGGTTGTCATCGTTGTCACAGTTGTCACCGTCGTCACTGTTGTCACTCTTGTCACCGTTGTCACAGTGGTCACTGGTCACTGTTGTCACAGTTGTCACTAATGTCACTATTGTCACCATTGTGACTGTCACCATTGTCACTGTTGTCACTATTGTCACGGTTGTCACTCTTTTCACTGTTGTCACGGTTGTCACTGTTGTTACGGTTGTCACCGTTATCACTGTTGTCACGGTTGTCACTAATGTCACCATTGTCATCGTTGTCACTGTTGTCATGGTTGTCACTGTAATCACCGTTGTCACCACTGTCACTGTTGTCACCGTTGTCACTTTTGTCACTGTTGTCACCATTGTCACTGATATCACCGTTGTCACCGTTGTCACTTTTGTCAACATTGTCACCATTGTCAACATTGTCACCGTTGTCACTGTTGTGGCTGTTGTCACCGGTCTCTCTGTTCTCACTGCTGTCACCGTTGTCACTTTCGTCATCGTTGCCTTGCTGTCACCATTGTTGCTATTGTCACCCTCGTCACTGTTGTCACTCTTGTCACCGTTATCACGGTTGTCACTGTTGTCACAGTTGTCACTAAGGTCAACAATGTCACCATTGTCACTGTTGTCACCATTGTCACTATTGTCACGGTTGTCACTCTTGTCACCGTTGTCACCGTTGTCACCGTTGTCACTGTTGTCACGGTTGTCACTGTTGTCACGGTTGTCACTGTTCTGACAGATGTCACCGTTGTCACTGTTGTCACCATTGTCAGTTTTGTCACTGTTGTAACCGTTGTTACTGTTGTCACTGTTGTCACCGTTGTCACCATTGTCACTGTTGTCACTGTTGTCATCGTTGTCACAGTTGTCACCATCGTCACTGTTGTCACTCTTGTCACCGTTGTCACTGGTGTCACCGTTGTCACCGTTTTCACTTTTGTCACCATTGTCATCATTGTCACGGTTGTCACTCTGGTCACTGTTGTCACCAATGTCACTGTTGTCACTGTTGTCACCGTTGTCACTTTTGTCACTGTTGTCACCATTGTCACTGATGTCACCGTTGTCACTGTTGTCACCATTGTCACCATTGTCAACGTTGTCACCGTTGTCTCTGTTCTCACTGCTGTCACCGTTGTCACTTTTGTCACCGTTGCCTTGCTGTCACCGTTGTCGCTGTCGTCATTGTTGTCACTCTTGTCACCGTTGTCCGGTTGTCACTGTTGTCACAGTTGTTGTCAATGTCACCATTGTCACTGTTGTCACCATTGTCACTATTGTCACGGTTGTCACTCTTGTCACCGTTGTCACCATTGTCACTGTTGTCACGGTTGTCACTGTTGTTACAGATGTCACTGTGTTCACCGTTGTCACCGTTATCATTGTTGTCACCATTGTCACTTTTGTCACTGTTGTCACCGTTGTTACTGTTGTCACTGTTGTCACCGTTGTCGCCATTGTCACTGTTGTCATCGTTGTCACAGTTGTCACCATCGTCACTGTTGCCACTCTTGCAACCGTTCTCACTGTTGTCACGGTTGTCACTGTTGTCACCGTCATCACCGTTGTCACCATTGTCACTGTTTTCACAATTGTCTCTTTTGTCAGTGTTGTGACCGTTGTCACTATTGTCACTGTAGTCACCATTGTCATTGTTGTCATCGTTTTCACAGTTCTAACCGTCGTCACTGTCGTCACTGTTGTCACGGATGTCACTGTTGTCACCGTTGTCACTGATGTCACTGTTGTCACCGTTGTCACTGTGTTGTCCTGTTGTCACCCTTGTCACTGTTGTCACCGTTGTCACTGTCGTCACCCCTGTCATCGTTGTCACTGTTGTCACCGTTGTCAGCATTGTCAGGGAGTTCACCGTTGTCACTGTTGTCACCGTTGTCACCATTGTCAACGTTGTCACCGTTGTCACTGTTTTGGCTCTTGTCACCGTTGTCTCTGTTGTCACTGCTGTCACCGTTGTCACTTTTGTCATCGTTGCCTTGCTGTCACCGTTGTCGCTGTTGTCAACGTTGTCACTGTTGTCACTGTTGTCACCATTGTCACTGTTGTCACTATCGTCACGGTTGTCACTGTTGTCACGGTTGTAAAAGTTGTCACTGTTGTTACGGTTGTCACTGTTATCACCGTTGTCACTGTTGTCACCATTGTCACTTTTTTGACTGTTGTCACCATTGTCACTCTTGTCACTGCTGTCACCGTTATTACGGTTGTCACCAATGTCACCATTTTCAATGTTGTTACGGTTGTCAACATTGTCACCTTGTTACCATTGTCACTTTTGTCACCATTGTCATCGTTGTCACTGTTGTCACGGTTGTCACTAATGTCACCATTGTCATCGTTGTCACTGTTGTCACGGTTATCACTGTGGTCACCGTTGTCACCGTTGTCACTGTTGTCACCATTGTCACTGTTGTCATTGTTGTCACTGTTGTCACTGTTGTCGCCATTGTCAGCATTGTCACGGTGTTCACCGTTGTCACTATTGTGGCTGTTGTCACTGTAGTCTCTGTTGTGACTGCTGTCACCGTTGTCACTTTTCTCAACGTTGCCTTGCTTTCACGGTTGTCGCTGTTGTCACCGTCATCACTGTTGTCACTCTTGTCACCATTGTCACGGTTGTCACTGTTTTCACAGTTGTCACTAAGGTCACCAATGTCACCATTGTCACTGTTGTCACCATTGTCACCGTTGTCAAGGTTGTCACTGTTGTTACAGATGTCACTCTTGTCACCGTTGTCACCGTTATCACTGTTGTCACTGTTGTCACCATTGTCAGTTTTGTCACTGTTGTGACCGTTGTCACCACTGTCACTGTTGTCACTGTTTTCATGGTTGTCACAGTTGTCACCATCGTCACTGTTGTCACTCTTGTCACCGTTGTCACAGTTCTTACTGTTGTCACTGTTGTCACCGTTGTCACCATCACTGTTGTCACTGTTGTCAAAATTGTCACTTTTGTCACTGTTCTCACTGTTGTCACTGTTGTCAACATTGTCACTGTTGTCATCGTTTTCACAAATGTAACCGTCGTCACTGTTGTCAATGATGTCACCATCGTCGCCGTTGTCACTATTGTGACTACGGTCACTGTTGTCATGGATGTCACTGTTTTTATCGTTGTCACTAATGTCAATGTTGTCACTGTTGTCACTGTCGTCACCCTGGTCACCGCTGTCACTGTTGTCACAGTTGTTGTCAGGTTGTCATTGTCAGGTTGTTCACTGTTGTCACCGTTGTCACTTTTGTCGTCTGTTGCCTTGTTATCACCGTCGTCACTGTTGTCACTCTTGCCACCATTGTCACCATTGTCACGGTTGTCACTGTTGTCACCGTTGTCACTGTTGTCACTGTTGTCACTGTTGTCACCGTTGTCACTGTTGTCACCATTGTCACTATTGTCACGGTTGTCACTCTTGTCACGGTTGTCACCGTTGTCACTCTTGTCACGGTTGTCACTGTTGTTACAGTTGTCACTGTTGTCACCGTTATCACTGTTGTCACTGTTGTCACCATTGTCAGTTTTGTCACTGTTGTCACCGTTGTCACTGTTGTCACTGTTGTCACCTTGTCACCAGTTGTCATTGTTGTCATTGTTGTCACAGTTGTCACCATCGTCACTGTTGTCACTCCTGTCACCGGTGTCACAGTTGTCACTGTTGCAACGGTTGTCACTGTTGTCACCGTTGTCACTGTTGTCACTGTTGTCAACATTGTCACTGTTGTCATCGTTTTCACAGTTGTAACCGTCGTCACTGTTGTCAATGATGTCACCATCGTCACCGTTGTCACTGTTGTCTCCATTGTCACCGTTGTCGCTGATGTCAATTTTGTCACTTTTGTCACTGTCGTCACCCTTGTCACCGTTGTCACTCTTGTCACCATTGTCAGCATTGTCAGAGAGTTCACCGTTGTCACCGCTGTCACTGTTGTCACTGTTGTCACCGTTGTCACTTTTGTCACTGTTGTCACCGTTGTCACTGATGTCTCCGTTGTCACTGTTGTCACTGTTGTTACCCTTGTCACTGTTGTCACTCTTGTCAAGGTTGTCACTGTTGTTATAAATGTCACTGTTGTCCCCGTTGTCACCATTATCACTGTTGTCACTGTTGTCACCATTGTCAGTTTTGTCACTTTTCTCACCGTTGTTACTGTTGTCACTGTTGTCACTGTTGTCACTGTTGTCACCATTGTCACTGTTGTCATCGTTGTCACAGTTGTCACCATCGTCACTGTTGTCCATATTGTCACCGTTGTCACCATTGTCACTCTTGTCACTGTTGTCACAATTGTCACCTTTGTCACTGTTGTCACCATTGCCACCGTTGTCACTGTTGTCACCATTGTCACTGTTGTCATCGTTTTCACAGTTGTAACCGTCGTCAACGTCATCACCGTTGTCAATGATGTCACCATCGTCACCGTTGTCAGTATTGTCACCACTGTCACTATTTTCACTGGTGTTACAGATGTCACCGTTGTCACTGATGTCATTGTTGTCACTGTTATCACTGTCGTCACCCTTGACACCGTGTTCACTGGTGTCACCGTTGTCAGCATTGTCAGGGAGTTCACCGTTGTCACTGTTGTCACCTTTGTCACTGTTGTCACTGTTGTCACGGTTGTCATTAATCTCACCATTGTCATCGTTGTCACTGTTCTCATGGTTATCACTGTGGACACCGTTGTCACTGTTGTCACTGTTGTCACCATCGTCGCCGTTGTCACTGTTGTCACCATTGTCGTCACCGTTGTCACGGATGTCACTGTCGTCATCGTTGTCACTGATGTCAATGTTGTCACTGTCGTCACCCTTGTCACCGTTGTCAGCATTGTCAGGGAGTTCACCATTGTCACCGCTGTCACTGTTGTCACCGTTGTCACTTTTGTCATCGTTGCCTTGCTCTCACCGTTGTCGCTGTTGTCACCGTCGTCACTGTTGTCACTCTTGTCACCGCTGTCACAGTTGTCACTAAGGTCACCAATGTCACCATTGTCACTGTTTTCACCGTTGTCAGCATTGTCAGGGAGTTGACCGTTGTCAGCATTGTCAGGTAGATCACCGTTGTCACCGTTGTCAGTGATGTCACCGTTGTCAGTGTTGTCACCGTTGTCACCATTATCAACGATGTCACCGTTGTCACTGCTGTCACCGTTGTCACTTTATTCATCGTTGCCTTGCTGTCACTGTTGTCGCTGTTGTCAACGTTGTCACTGTTGTCACGATTGTCACTGTTGTCACAATTGTCACTGTTGTCACTTTTGTCATTGTTTTCACAGTTGTCACTGTTGTCACCGTCATCACTGTTTTCACCCTTGTCACTGTTGTCACTGTTGTTGTCATTTGTTATTGTTGTCACCGTAGTCACCATTGTCACTGTTGTCATCGTTGTCACAGTTGTCACCGTTGTCACTGTTGTCAGTCTTGTCACGGTTGTCACTGTTGTCACTGTTGTCACCATTGTCACTGTTGTCACCATTGTCGCTGTTGTCACTGTTGTCACCGTTGTCACAGTTGTCACCATTGTCACTGTTGTCCATCATGTCACCGTTGTCACCATTGTCACTGTTGTCACTGTTGTCACTGTTGTCACTTTTGTCACTGTTGTCAATGTTGTCACCATCCGTTGTCACCGTTGTCACTGTTGTCACCATTTTCACTGTTGTCTGTTGTCACTGTTGTCACCGTTGTCACTGTTGTCAATGTTGTCACTGTTGTCACCCTTGTCACCGTTGTCACTGTTGTCACCGTTGTCAGCATTGTCTGTTGTCATTGTTGTCACTGTTGTCACCGTTGTCACTTTTGTCACTGTTGTCACCGTTTTCACACTGATGTCACCGTTGTCACTGTTGTCACCATTGTCACTGTTGTGGCTCTTGTCACCGTTGTCTCTGTTGTCACCCTTTCACCGTTGTCACTTTTGTCACCGTTGTCACTGTTGTGTCACCGTTGTCACTGATGTCACCGTTTTCTCTGTTGTCACTGTTGTCACCATTGTCACTGTTGTCACTGTTTTTCACGGTTGTCACTGTTGTCACCGTTGTCACTTTTGTCACTGTTGTCACCATTGTCACTCTTGTCACCGTTGTCACCGTTATCATTGTTGTCGCCAATGTCACCGTTTTCAATGTTGTTACTGTTGTCAACATGTCACTGTTGTCACCATTGTCACTGATGTCACCATTGTCACTGTTGTCACTGTTGTCGTCGTTGTTACAGTTGTCACCGTTGTCACTGTTGTCACCGTTGTCTTTGTTGTCACCGTTGTCACTGTTGTCACTTTGTTTCTGTTGTCAACATTATCACTGTTGTCACCGTTGTCACTGTTGTCACTGTTGTCACCGTTGTCACTGTTGTCACTGTTGTCACAGTTGTCACTGTTGTCACCATTGTCACTGTTGTCACCGTTGTCACCGTTGTCACTGTTGTCACCGTTGTCACTGTTGTCACTGTTGTCACTGTTGTCACTGTTGTCACTGTTGTCACCGTTGTCACCGTTGTCACCGTTGTCACTGTTGTCACTATTGTCACTTTTGTCACCGTTGTCACCGTTGTCACTATTGTCACCGTTGTCACTGTTGTCACTGTTGTCACTGTTGTCACCGTTGTCACCGTTGTCACTGTTGTCACTGTTGTCACAATTGTCACTTTTGTCACTGTTGTCACCGTTGTCACTGTTGTCACCATTGTTACTGTTGTCAGCGTTTTCACTGATGTCACCGTTGTCACTGTTGTCAACATTGTCACCGTTGTCACCGTTGTCACTGTAATTACTGTTGTCACTGTTGTTTCTGTTGTCAACATTATCACTCTTGTCACCATTGTCACTGTTGTCACCGTTGTCACCATTGTCACACCGTTGTCACAGTTGTCACTGTTGTGTTGTCCATTGTCACTATTGTCACTGTTGTCACGGATGTCACTGTTGTCACCGTTGTCACTGATGTCATTGTTGTCACTGTTGTCACTGTTGTCACTGTTGTCACCGTTGTCACTGTTGTCACCTGTTGTCACCGTTGTCACTTTTTGTTGTTGTCACTGTTGTCACGGTTGTCACCGTTGTCACCATTGTCATCGTTGTCACTGTTGTCACGGTTATCACTGTGGTCACCGTTGTCACGGCTGTCACTGTTGTCACTGTTGTCACCATTGTCACTTTTGTCACTGTTGTCACCGTTGTCACTGATGTCACCGTTGTCACTGTTGTCACTGTTTTCACCATTGTCAGCATTGTCACTGTTGTCACCGTTGTCACTGTTGTTGTTGTCACCGTTGTCTCTGTTCTCACTGCTGTCACCGTTGTCACTTTTGTCACCGTTGCCTTGCTGTCACCGTTGTCACTGTTGTCACCGTCGTCACTGTTGTCACTCTTGTCACCGTTGTCACGGTTGTCACTGTTGTCACAGTTGTCACAGTTGTCACTAAGGTCACCAATGTCACCATTGTCGCTGTTGTCACCATTATCACTATTGTCACGGTTGTCACTCCTGTCACTATTGTCACTGTTGTCAATGATGTCACCATCGTCACCGTTGTCACTGTTGTCACCATTGTCACGCATGTCACTGTTGTCCCCGTTGTCACTGATGTCATTGTTGTCACTGTTGTCACTGTGGTCACGCTTGTCACCGTTGTCAGCATTGTCAGGGAGTTCACCGTTGTCACCGCTGTCACTGTTGTCACCGTTGTTACTGTTGTCACGGTTGTCACTGTTGTCACGGTTGTCTCCGTTGTCACTGTTGTCACTGTTGTCACTGTCTTCACCGTTGTCACTGTTGTCACCGTTGTCACTGTCGTCACCGTTGTCACTGTTGTCACTGTTGTCATCGTTGTCACTGTTGTCACTGTTGTCACTGTTGCCATCGTTGTCACAGTTGTCACCGTCGTCACTGTTGTCACTCTTGTCACCGTTGTCACAGTGGTCACTGTGGTCACTGTTGTCACAGTTGTCACTAATGTCACTATTGTCACCATTGTGACTGTCACCATTGTCACTGTTGTCACTATTGTCACGGTTGTCACTCTTGTCACTGTTGTCACTGTTGTCACGGTTGTCACTGTTGTTACGGTTGTCACCGTTATCACTGTTGTCACGGTTGTCACTAATGTCACCATTGTCATCGTTGTCACTGTTGTCATGGTTGTCACTGTAATCACCGTTGTCACCACTGTCACTGTTGTCACCGTTGTCACTTTTGTCACTGTTGTCACCATTGTCACTGATATCACCGTTGTCACCGTTGTCACTTTTGTCAACATTGTCACCATTGTCAACATTGTCACCGTTGTCACTGTTGTGGCTGTTGTCACCGGTCTCTCTGTTCTCACTGCTGTCACCGTTGTCACTTTCGTCATCGTTGCCTTGCTGTCACCATTGTTGCTATTGTCACCCTCGTCACTGTTGTCACTCTTGTCACCGTTGTCACGGTTGTCACTGTTGTCACAGTTGTCACTAAGGTCAACAATGTCACCATTGTCACTGTTGTCACCATTGTCACTATTGTCACGGTTGTCACTCTTGTCACCGTTGTCACCGTTGTCACTGTTGTCACGGTTGTCACTGTTCTGACAGATGTCACCGTTGTCACTGTTGTCACCATTGTCAGTTTTGTCACTGTTGTAACCGTTGTTACTGTTGTCACTGTTGTCACCGTTGTCACCATTGTCACTGTTGTCACTGTTGTCATCGTTGTCACAGTTGTCACCATCGTCACTGTTGTCACTCTTGTCACCGTTGTCACTGATGTCACCGTTCTCACCGTTTTCACTTTTGTCACCATTGTCATCATTGTCACTGTTGTCACGGTTGTCACCAATGTCACTGTTGTCACTGTTGTCACCGTTGTCACTTTTGTCACTGTTGTCACCATTGTCACTGACGTTGTCACCGTTGTCACTGTTGTCACCATTGTCACCATTGTCAACGTTGTCACCGTTGTCTCTGTTCTCACTGCTGTCACCGTTGTCACTTTTGTCACCGTTGCCTTGCTGTCACCGTTGTCGCTGTCGTCATTGTTGTCACTCTTGTCACCGTTTTCCCGGTTGTCACTGTTGTCACAGTTGTCACTAAGGTCGCCAATGTCACCATTGTCACTGTTGTCACCATTGTCACTATTGTCACGGTTGTCACTCTTGTCACCGTTGTCACCATTGTCACTGTTGTCACGGTTGTCACTGTTGTTACAGATGTCACTGTGTTCATCGTTGTCACCGTTATCATTGTTGTCACCATTGTCACTTTTGTCACTGTTGTCACCGTTGTTACTGTTGTCACTGTTGTCACCGTTGTCGCCATTGTCACTGTTGTCATCGTTGTCACAGTTGTCACCATCGTCACTGTTGCCACTCTTGCAACCGTTCTCACTGTTGTCACGGTTGTCACTGTTGTCACCGTCGTCACCGTTGTCACCATTGTCACTGTTGTCACAATTGTCTCTTTTGTCAGTGTTGTGACCGTTGTCACTATTGTCACTGTAGTCACCATTGTCATTGTTGTCATCGTTTTCACAGTTCTAACCGTCGTCACTGTCGTCACTGTTGTCACGGATGTCACTGTTGTCACCGTTGTCACTGATGTCACTGTTGTCACCGTTGTCACTGTCGTCACCCCTGTCACCCTTGTCACTGTTGTCACCGTTGTCACTGTCGTCACCCCTGTCACCGTTGTCACTGTTGTCACCGTTGTCAGCATTGTCAGGGAGTTCACCGCTGTCACTGTTGTCACCGTTGTCACTTTTGTCACTGTTGTCACCGTTGTCACTGTTGTGGCTCTTGTCACCGTTGTCTCTGTTGTCACTGCTGTCACCGTTGTCACTTTTGTCATCGTTGCCTTGCTGTCACCGTTGTCGCTGATGTCAACGTTGTCACTGTTGTCGCTGTTCTCACCATTGTCACTGTTGTCACTGTTGTCACTATCGTCACGGTTGTCACTGTTGTCACGGTTGTAAAAGTTGTCACTGTTGTCACTGTTGTTACGGTTGTCACTGTTATCACCGTTGTCACTGTTGTCACCATTGTCACTTTTGTGACTGTTGTCACCATTGTCACTCTTGTCACTGCTGTCACCGTTATTACGGTTGTCACCAATGTCACCATTTTCAATGTTGTTACGGTTGTCAACATTGTCACCTTGTTACCATTGTCACTTTTGTCACCATTGTCATCGTTGTCACTGTTGTCACGGTTGTCACTAATCTCACCATTGTCATCGTTGTCACTGTTGTCACGGTTATCACTGTGGTCACCGTTGTCACTGTTGTCACCATTGTCACTGTTGTCATTGTTGTCACTGTTGTCACTGTTGTCACCATTGTCAGCATTGTCACGGTGTTCACCGTTGTCACTATTGTGGCTGTTGTCACTGTAGTCTCTGTTGTGACTGCTGTCACCGTTGTCACTTTTGTCAACGTTGCCTTGCTTTCACGGTTGTCGCTGTTGTCACCGTCATCACTGTTGTTACTCTTGTCACCATTGTCACGGTTGTCACTGTTTTCACAGTTGTCACTAAGGTCACCAATGTCACCATTGTCACTGTTGTCACCATTGTCACCGTTGTCAAGGTTGTCACTGTTGTCACCGTTGTCACCGTTATCACTGTTGTCACTGTTGTCACCATTGTCAGTTTTGTCACTGTTGTGACCGTTGTCACCACTGTCACTGTTGTCACTGTTTTCATGGTTGTCACAGTTGTCACCATCGTCACTGTTGTCGCTCTTGTCACCATTGTCACTGTTGTCACCGTTGTCACTGTTGTCACCGTTGTCATCATTGTCACTGTTGTCACTGTTGTCAAAATTGTCACTTTTGTCACTGTTGTCACTGTTGTCACTGTTGTCAACATTCTCACTGTTGTCATCGTTTTCACAGTTGTAACCGTTGTCACTGTTGTCAATGATGTCACCATCGTCGCTGTTGTCACTATTGTCACTGTGGTCACTGTTGTCACGGATGTCACTGTTTTCATCGTTGTCACTGATGTCAATGTTATCACTGTTGTCACTGTCGTCACCCTTGTCACTGTTGTCACAGTTGTCAGCATTGTCAGGGAGTTGTTACTGTTGTCACTGTTGTCACCGTTGTGACTTTTGTCGTCGTTGCCTTGCTATCACCGTCGCCGCTGTTGTCACCGTCGTCACGGTTGTCACCATTGTTACGGTTGTCACTGTTGTCACTGTTGACACAGTTGTCACTAAGGTCACCAATATCACCATTGTCACTGTTGTCACCATTGTCACTATTGTCACGGTTGTCACTCTTGTCACCGTTGTCACCGTTGTCACTGTTGTCACGGTTGTCACTGTTGTTACAGATGTCACTGTTGTCACCGTTATTACTGTTGTCATTGTTGTCACCATTGTCAGTTTTCTCACTGTTGTCACCGTTGTTACTGTTGTCACTGTTGTAACGGTTGTCACCATTGTCACTGTTGTCACTGTTGTCATCGTTGTCACAGTTTTCACCATCGTCACTGTTGTCACTCTTGCAACCGTTGTCACTGTTCTCACGGTTGTCACTGTTGTCACCATTGTTACTATTGTCACTGATGTCACCATTGTCCCTGTTGTCATCGTTTTCACAGTTGTAACCGTCGTCACTGTTGTCAATGATGTCACCATCGTCACCGTTGTCACTGTTGTCTCCATTGTCACCTTTGTCGCTGATGTCAATTTTGTCACTTTTGTCACTGTCGTCACCCTTGTCACCGTTGTCACTCTTGTCACCATTGTCAGCATTGTCAGAGAGTTCACCGTTGTCACCGCTGTCACTGTTGTCACTGTTGTCACCGTTGTCACTTTTGTCACTGTTGTCACCGTTGTCACTGATGTCTCCGTTGTCACTGTTGTCACTGTTGTTACCCTTGTCACTGTTGTCACTCTTGTCACGGTTGTCACTGTTGTTATAAATGTCACTGTTGTCACCGTTGTCACCATTATCACTGTTGTCACTGTTGTCACCATTGTCAGTTTTGTCACTTTTCTCACCGTTGTTCACTGTTGTCACTGTTGTCACTGTTGTCACTGTTGTCACCATTGTCACTGTTGTCATCGTTGTCACAGTTGTCACCATCGTCACTGTTGTCCATATTGTCACCGTTGTCACCATTGTCACAATTGTCACCTTTGTCACTGTTGTCACCATTGCCACCGTTGTCACTGTTGTCACCATTGTCACTTTTGTCATCGTTTTCACAGTTGTAACCGTCGTCAACGTCATCACCGTTGTCAATGATGTCACCATCGTCACCGTTGTCAGTATTGTCACTGGTGTTACGGATGTCACCGTTGTCACTGCTGTCATTGTTGTCACTGTTATCACTGTCGTCACCCTTGACACCGTGTTCACTGTTGTCACCGTTGTCAGCATTGTCAGGGAGTTCACCGTTGTCACTGTTGTCACCTTTGTCACTGTTGTCACTGTTGTCACTGTTGTCACGGTTGTCATTAATCTCACCATTGTCATCGTTGTCACTGTTCTCACGGTTATCACTGTGGTCACCGTTGTCACTGTTGTCACTGTTGTCACCATCGTCACCGTTGTCACTGTTGTCACCATTGTCACCGTTGTCACGGATGTCACTGTCGTCATCGTTGTCACTGATGTCAATGTTGTCACTGTTGTCACTGTCGTCACCCTTGTCACCGTTGTCAGCATTGTCAGGGAGTTCACCATTGTCACCGCTGTCACTGTTGTCACCGTTGTCACTTTTGTCATCGTTGCCTTGCTCTCACCGTTGTCGCTGTTGTCACCGTCGTCACTGTTGTCACTCTTGTCACCGCTGTCACGGTTGTCACTGTTGTCACAGTTGTCACTAAGGTCACCAATGTCACCATTGTCACTGTTTTCACCGTTGTCAGCATTGTCAGGTAGATCACCGTTGTCACCGTTGTCAGTGATGTCACCGTTGTCAGTGTTGTCACCGTTGTCACCATTATCAACGATGTCACCGTTGTCACTGCTGTCACCGTTGTCACTTTATTCATCGTTGCCTTGCTGTCACTGTTGTCGCTGTTGTCAACGTTGTCACTGTTGTCACCATTGTCACTGTTGTCACTATCGTCACGGTTGTCACTCTTGTCATTGTTGTCACATTTGTCACCATCGTCACTGTTGTCACTGTTGTCACCGTTGTCACTGTTGTCACGGTTGTTATTGTTGTCACCGTAGTCACCATTGTCACTGTTGTCATCGTTGTCACAGTTGTCACCATCGTCACTGTTGTCAGTCTTGTCACCGTTGTTACTGTTGTCACTGTTGTCACCATTGTCACTGTTGTCACCATTGTCGCTGTTGTCACTGTTGTCATCGTTGTCACAGTTGTCACCATCGTCACTGTTGTCCATCATGTCACCGTTGTCACCATTGTCACTGTTGTCACTGTTGTCACAATTGTCACTTTTGTCACTGTTGTCAATGATGTCACCATCGTCACCGTTGTCACTGTTGTCACCATTTTCACTGTTGTCACGGATGTCACTGCTGTCACCGTTGTCACTGATGTCAATGTTGTCACTGTTGTCACCCTTGTCACCGTTGTCACTGTTGTCACCGTTGTCAGCATTGTCAGGGATTGTTGTCACAGTTGTCACCGTTGTCACTTTTGTCACTGTTGTCACCGTTTTCACTGATGTCACCGTTGTCACTGTTGTCACCGTTGTCACTGTTGTGGCTCTTGTCACCGTTGTCTCTGTTGTCACTCCTTTCACCGTTGTCACTTTTGTCATCGTTGCCTAGTGTCACCGTTGTCGCTGATGTCAACGTTTTCTCTGTTGTCGCTGTTGTCACCATTGTCACTGTTGTCACTGTTTTTACGGTTGTCACTGTTATCACCGTTGTCACTTTTGTCACTGTTGTCACCATTGTCACTCTTGTCACTGCTGTCACCGTTATTACTGTTGTCACCAATGTCACCATTTTCAATGTTGTTACTGTTGTCAACATTGTCACCTTGTCACCATTGTCACTGATGTCACCATTGTCATCGTTGTCACTGTTGTCGTCGTTGTTACAGTTGTCACCGTGGTCACTGTTGTCACCGTTGTCTTTGTTGTCACCGTTGTACTGTTGTCACTTATGTTTCTGTCGTCAACATTATCACTCTTGTCACCATTCTCACTGTTCTCACTGTTGTCACCGTTGCAATGAAGTCACCGTAATTACAGTTGTCACTTATGTCACCATTGTCACTATTGTCACTGTTGTCACGGATGTCACTGTTGTCACCGTTGTCACTGATGTCATTGTTGTCACTGTTGTCACTGTGGTCACCCTTGTCACCGTTGTCACTGTTGTCACCGTTGTCACTGTTGTCACGGTTGTCACTAATGTCACCATTGTCATCGTTGTCACTGTTGTCACAGTTATCACTGTGGTCACCGTTGTCACCGCTGTCACTGGTCACCATTGTCACTTTTGTCACTGTTGTCACCGTTGTCACTAATGTCACCATTGTCATCGTCGTCGTTGTCACAGTTGTCACCGTGGTCACTGTTGTCACCGTTGTCTTTGTTTTTACCGTTGTACCGTTGTCACAGTAATTACTGTTGTCACTTATGTTTCTGTCGTCAACATTATCACTCTTGTCACCATTCTCACTGTTGTCACCGTTGTAATGATGTCACCGTAATTACAGTTGTCACTTATGTCACCATTGTCACTATTGGCACTGTTGTCACGGATGTCACTGTTGTCACCGTTGTCACTGATGTCATTGTTGTCACTGTTGTCACCGTTGTCACCGTTGTCACTGTTGTCACCGTTGTCACTGTTGTCACCGTTGTCACTGTTGTCACGGTTGTCACTAATGTCACCATTGTCATCGTTGTCACTGTTGTCACGGTTTTCACTGTGGTCACCGTTGTCACCGCTGTCACTGTTGTCACTGTTGTCACCGTTGTCACTTTTGTCACTGTTGTCACCGTTGTCTCTGATGTCACCGTTGTCACTGTTGTCACTGTTTTCACCATTGTCAGCATTGTCACTGTTGTCACCGTTGTCACTGTTGTGGCTGTTGTCACCGTTGTCTGTGTTGTCACTGCTGTCACCGTTGTCACTTTTGTCATCGTCGCCTTGCTGTCACCGTTGTCGCTGTTGTCACCGTCGTCACTGTTGTCACTCTTGTCACCGTTGTCACGGTTGTCACTGTTGTCACAGTTGTCACTAAGGTCACCAATGTCACCATTGTCACTGTTGTCACCATTTTCACTGTTGTCACTATTGTCACTGTTGTCACTCTTGTCACCGTTGTCACTGTTGTCACGGTTGTCACTGTTGTTACAGATGTAACTGTTGTCACCGTTGTCACCGTTATCACGGTTGTCACCGTTGTCACCACTGTCACTGTTGTCACTGTTTTCATGGTTGTCACAGTTGTCACCATCGTCTCTGTTGTCACTGCTGTCACCGTTGTCACTTTTGTCATCGTTGCCTTGCTGTCACCGTTTTCACTGTTGTTGGTGTTTTCACCGTTGTCACTGTTGTCGCTGTTGTCACTGTTTTCACTGTTGTCACCGTTGCCACTGCTGTCATTGTTGTCACCATTGTCACAGTTGTCGCTTTTGTCACGGTTGTCACCATTGTCGCTGTTGTCACCGTTTTCGCTGTTGTCACTGTTGTCACCGTCGTCAGCATTGTCACCGTTTTCACCGTTTTGTTGTTGCTGTTGTCACCATTCTCACTGTTTTCACCATTGTCACTGTTGTCAGCGTTGTCAGTGTTGTCGCTGTTGTCACCTTTGTCGCTGTTGTCACGGTTGTCACCGTTGTCGCTGTTAGCATTGTTGTCACTGTTTTCTCCGTTGTCACTGTTGTCAGCATTGTCACCGTTGTCGCCGTTGTCACTGTTGTCACCGTTTTTACCGTTTTGTTGTTGCTGTTGTCACCGTTTTCACCGTTGTCACTGTTTTCGCTGTTGTAACCGTTGTCACTGTTGTCACCGTTGTCACGGTTGTCACCGTTTTCAGTGTTCTTACCGTTGTCACTGTTGTCACCGTTTTCTCTGTTGTCACTCTTGTCACCGTTGTCACTAATGTCGCTGTTATCACTGTTGTCACTGTTGCCACTGTTGTCACCGTTGTCACTGTTGTCACTTTTGTCACTGTTGTCATCGTTGTCACTGTTGTCGATGTTGTCACTCTTGTCACTGTTGTCACTGTTGTCGCTGTTGTCACCGTAGTCACTATTTTCTCTGTTGTCACCTTTGTCACCGTGGTCTTAATTTTTACTGTCAACGAGAAAGAGTGACAAGTTGATCATCACACCTCAAGGTGTATTTCTCTGTTTGTCATCTTTTTTTTATCAAGATTATCCCCTTACGTGTTACCGAGCTTTGGCTGCAAAATTAAATTAAAATTATTGTTTTGCATAATATCATGTTATTTTTCACTCGTTTTCCACTGAACGCTTATTTGCAATAGTAATGGTCGGGCAGTTAGAGCGTTGGACTTGTATTTCAGAGGCCCGAGTTCAAGTCCTGCCCTGACCGCTAGCTGGACTTGTTCTTGTTAGTCCCGAGTTCAAATCCTCGCAAATGCTTGTAAATAACCAGCTGGTTTGCCTCCGGCCACTTGGGATTCTTAACCCTGTTAAATTTGATTTAAATTATTTGTTTTGAGACATTTGCTAGGCCCTACTAGCATCAGTGATATAAAAACTACTGAGGGTAAACCTGAGATCAGACCCAATTTTAACAGCTTCCATTCTCTAACAGCTCTTATTTCATTCTGTAACCTCTCTTTTTTCTTTCTCTAACATGTCTCTCCATGCATTGGAATTTTATTTACTGAGTGAAACGAAAATTGAGCCTGATCTCAGGTTACGCGAAAGCTGAACTGAGTTGAACAATTAGGGAGGGGGTGGGGGGAGGAAGGCAGAAAACCTTTGTTTCGCTCATCTGTATATCTTGCTTTACGAACTACAAACAAAAAACGCCACTGATCAAAACCACTTGTCTGGGACAAGTGGACACCGCTTTTGTCGCGCCCTGACTCCGGAGTGGCTATTTCGTTTTAACGAAAATGAACCTCGTGAATACGCGAAGGGTGTTTTGACGTGGACAGGCACATGACGAGTTCACCACAGTCTTTACTTTGATTTATTTTCTCATGACCTGTATTTTCGATTCAGCCATTAAGGTTGCGATAGGCTGGAAAAATTTAATGTTGGTCACTCTCAGGTGTTAAAGAGTACAAATGTTATTTCCGAATTTGCAGATGGTCCTTTTTTTGTGTACACCCGGCGTGAACCAGTTGGCATTGTGGGTGCTATTACACCTTGGAATTTCCCTTTGCCCTTGTGTAGCTTAAAGCTTGGTCCTGCCTTGGCTTGTGGCAATGTTGTTGTGCTTAAACCTCCAGAGCAGACTCCTTTAACAGCTCTTTACCTTGGCTCTCTTGTGAAGGAGGTAAAGTATGGGTTATTCAGCTGAATTTTATAGTGAATTTTAGATTCCTTTGTTCCAGGTTACAATATTAATTTCCAATTTTAGGCAGATACATTTAAAGAAATAGTTTTGAAAATGTTCGAAACCCGCCAAAATAAAATATATAAACCAACGATTATCAAAAGAGGACAAAAGGCTCCATGATGTTGCTAGTTTCTATTTCTCTTTCTTACGGTCACGTGATTACCCAAATTTCTCGGAAGGGTAGATGACCACATTTTCTTAGGTATGGGGCCACGGTCGCGCGCGTGGAGCTCCGTTATTATGCAGTCTAAGTAAGTAAAGTTTCAAAATAATCGTAGCAGCCATGCAACCCAATGAGAGTTCTCCTATTGGTGTCACCTCTGTTAAGCAGCCATCACTTGCTTGATACACTTAGGTTCGGCTTTATTCTTAAAAAATTATGATGAACGAAGACAGTTTAAGATGACGAAGGTGACAACTGATTTTGGACCATTAATGCCACTGCTGTCGCATGTTTGGTTCAAAATAAAGCAATATGCTAATGATTATGCTGATATTATCCGGTTGAAATGAAAAACCATTATTAAGCAGGCAACCTCCAGCAAGCGGCCACTTGCCGGTGACTCGAGGGTGGGGATAATCTTAGGCTTCTGGGAAACTGCCCACCTACCCCTCCCCTAACCCAACATTTTGCTCCAAGTGAGACGCAAATGTTAACGTAGAGTTAGGGGAGGGGTAGGTGGGCAGTTTCCCAGAAACCTAAATTGATCTGAGGGTGGCAGCGGAGGAAGAGGTTCAACTGTTTAACACCCTTTTACTGGGAATGCAAATTTGCAAGTCTAATTTAACAGGTTTGTCTTAATTTTGTTTGAGGGGATTATGTTGTGAACTGTGATGTCTTCTGAATATCTTGTTGTGTCTGCAGGCTGGCTTCCCCCCTGGTGTGGTGAATATCATCCCTGGTTATGGTCCCACTGCAGGTGCTGCCATATCTGAACACATGGACATCAACAAAGTCTCATTCACAGGGTCAACAGAGGTACATGAAGCTAAATGTTCATGTAACTTTACCAATACTAACCTGTCTACAGACTTTTTTTTCAAATAATTTAACATCAAGCGCATAATTTGGCAAGTGTCATCTTGTTCTCATTTACCCACCCCCTACCGCTTTAGCTTGAGTATCAGGCGTTTCTGGGGGAAAGAGGGAAGGGGAAAACCAAGGAACTCCTGATATCACCCCTTGCGCTAGCAGTCAATAAATCCTCCACAGGCTTAATCGTCATACATGCGCTTGACCTTATCCAAAGAGGGAATCAGAAAGTCTGTAAACAAGCTATTCAGATCCCGTTTTAAAATTATCTTTGTAATAAGTCACCCTCTTTTTTTCAGCAGCCAAATGTGTCAAGCATCTCACCCCTGCCCAACTGTTGAATGAGTTGAACAGTCCTATTACACTAAATAATCACTTAATCAAAAAACAGACTACTTTACTAATGATTTAATGATTATCTACAGACTGTAAAAACGTAATGAAACACCCATGGCTTGGAGAATTAGGCTCTAGGTCAATCTTGATCTTATGTCCAACTCTTTCTTTTTTCCCAAGAAAACGTAAGGTGATTTTAAGGGAAATCTCGCTGAAACTAGCAGTTAATCAAAATCTACTTAAGGCTATTTTTCAGGCGCCCCTCAATTTGGGTGTAATGAGTCATTGTTATGTACATAGCTTACCAACTAAGGTCTTATATTGCTTTGTTAGATGAATTGTCGTTATAATAACAATAAATTTTTTTGGCACAAATCCTTATGCATTGGCAAGTTTTAGTCTTACATGAACATTGACTTTCTTTTACAATGATGGTTACAAAGGTTGGACAGATCATCCAGGCTGCAGCTGCGAAATCCAATTTGAAGCGTGTGACCCTAGAACTCGGAGGAAAAAGCCCTGTCATAGTATTTGCGGACAGTGATATGGACTTTGCTGTGCAGACTGCCCACCGTGCGCTGTTCTTCAACCAAGGACAGTGCTGCAATGCAGGAAGCCGTACATTTGTACAAGACACCATTTATGATGAGTTTGTGAAGAGAAGCGTGGAAAGAGCTAAAAAGCGTACTGTTGGAGATCCGTTTGGCGAGAACGTTGAGCAGGGTCCGCAGGTGAATGTATTAAACATTTCTGGTATCACCATTCACTTTTAGCCTGCAAAACAGGTTTTATCAATAGCTCTCAGGAGTGCTTTTTGACTTGAGCACAAAGCACGAGACAGTACACGAGAGGGAACCTAAATAACGTTGGACCACCCCCCCTCCCCTCAAAAAAAATCGGGGAGCGTGTCTCTGGCCCTGATTTTGTTTGAGTCGAAGTGAGCGTCTTTACACAGGCTAAAATAACGCCTGTTGCACAAGCCCTCTCAATGATCAACTTCTAATCTCCCCAGGATTTCGATTGCCATATGATTCCAGATTGAGCCCCCTCGAATTTGGACATTTTAACAGTCTTGGCGCGTGACCATGAGTTACCATCTGAACAATGATCATTTGACCATAAATGTAAATTAACTTTACCGACTGTTGTCCAGCTTATATTATGACATTGCTCATTCACTGCTGGGTACGACATTACATTCACTGACATTTTAACCAGACCTCGGACTATTTACTTAAAATAACTTCAGTTCCATGTTTCCTCCATAGCAGTTGAAACTTTAGCATGTAACTAGTACCTTTTGCGTGGCCTCCCTGTGAAGAAGCCCAAAATTGGTGTATGACCGCTGGACCAACTTTGTACCTTCTATATTTTTTTTTGACTGTAGGTGGATAAAGAACAGTTTGATAAAATTCTGGATTTGATTGAAAGTGGAAAGAAAGAAGGTGCAAAGCTGGAATGTGGTGGTGGTCGTCATGGAGACAAGGGATACTTCATACAGCCCACTGTTTTCTCCGACGTCAAAGATGACATGAGAATTGCCAAGGAAGAGGTACTTGCTCCCTTGATCCGTAGAGAAGTATAAAATCAAACTCCTATTTGGTTTGTTCGCAGCAATGAATGACTTATACAAATTTCTGCTATGAAATTCACAGAAATTTACAGAAATGCCAAGCATATACACTAAGTGTTAATGATATATGAAATAAATCATATATGAACTGCGGAAATGAAATTAACATGAAGAAATGATCGTCGCAGTGAACTATGAAGCCACTGACGTTGGGAGCAGGTCCCAACGTCAGTGGCTTCTTAGCTCAGTTGGTAGAGCATCGCACCGGTATCGCCAGGTTACGGGTTCAAATCCCGTTGAAGTCCTGAATTTTTTTCAGGCTTCTATACGCAATTGCATAAATTGCGTTCACTGCGACGATTATTTCTTCATGTTCATTTCATTTCCGCAGTTCATATATGATTTATTTCATATATCATTAACACTCATTTTTTTCACGGGAACATATGAACCCACAATTGACCTTCTCCAAACGTCAGTGGCTTCATAGCTCAGTTGGTTGAGCATCGCACCGGTATCGCGAGGTCTCGGGTTCAAACCCCGTTGAAGTCCTGAATTTTTTTCAGGCTTCTTACGCAATTGCATAAATTGCGTTCACTGCGACGATCATTTCTTCGTGTTCATATCTGTCTGGATTTGTTAAAACGTGGCTAAAGAAACTTCAAGTGCATTTTAACTATTTGACATATAAGTGGAATGGGAAGCAGTTAAAAGTCACTAGCTGAAGCTAAACAATGACAGCATTATTGCTGGCAATAGACGGTAAAGTTCTCTCGCAGAAATAACAGGATTTTGCGCTGAAATAAACAACATTTGAAACGTCCAGAAATTGTAATCTTTTAGTCAGTCAAACCGTGAGGCCCACAGCTCAGTGTCGGCCGGAAACATATTAAGAATCCACAATCTTTGAGCACAGAATAGGCTTTCTAACACAAAATCACCTAAACTAAACACTCACGAAGCGTTTTTATGCTTGACACAAAGTATTCTGGTAACACGAGCTCAACCGCACATACCTGAGATTTGTCTGTCAACACTTTCGGTAAATCACACAATAAATGACTTTCGCGGCAATCACAACACTTCCCAAAACCACTCATAATATTTCCACACTTAACACGGGCGAAACATCGTCAAATTACTCCGTAAAACTCTCGCTTTCTCCACATAAATCGTCACATGGAACTTTTCTCGACTCACTGACAGTCGATTTATTCAAGATCCCAGATGTAAACCAGCGGTTGAAAAGGAGACATACAGCCCCCGCCTTCCACACAATTTTTTTATGAAGTCTTTGGCCTGCTCAGAAATCAGCATGAATTTCCACTTTACGTAATAGATTTCAACCCTAGAACCTACTTTGTGAGGCCAAAGACTTGTTACTGCCAACAACAAAGCTCGCAATATCCAATCTCTCCGTCTCAAGCCCGGGATCAGTCTTTCACCCGTGTAGCCCGAAATGAGACGAAATACTAGAAGATATTGGACGCAGCAGACTTTGCCAGACGTGAGAATTGTTCCTTCATAAGGCTTAATGATGCTTTCCGGAAAACTTTGCTCAAGGCAGCCAAAAAAACTCTGAGACAACCCACTATGAGGCCGAGTTCAGTCTATTACGCGCGCTGATTTCAAACTGACCTACAGAGAGAATTATGGGAAGTGATGAAAAACATTTTTGGTGGGGGTGGGGGGGGGAGGGGTGGGTAATAGGTTAATAGCCAGCGAGAAACTTATCAAAGTCTATCTACTGTGGCCACTGCAAGGCTCAGTCAGAGGGTATATAAGAGAGATTTCTGTAGCCATGTTTTTGCAAATCCAGACAGATATACACTAAGTCAGAAAAAAATGGAAACTTTCTGCTATTGAAACCCAGCCGTTAAATCATGCTACTTTTACGTGGAACGTGTAAAATACAAAACTTTGCTGTTTACGTGTTGTGTAATAAAGTGTACTTGTAAGTGATTAAATTTATTATCTTGCTCTTCCTTCTACAAGATATTTGGCCCAGTACAGCAGATAATAAAATTCAGTGATATAAGCGAGGTTATTGAGAGGGCAAACAACACAACTTATGGGCTGGCAGCAGCAGTAATCACCAAAGACATCGATAAAGCAACGACCATTTCTCACAGTTTACAGGCTGGAACAGTATGGTTAGTAATAACACTTATAACGCGCTCTCTTTGTTTTCTGTAAGTTTTAGTATTCCTTGTGAGTGGAAAGCCTAAGAATAAAAGGTTTATGATTGGTTGAATCGAGGAACCCGCCTTTATCTTTCAAAACTTAAGTGCGGTACCCAAGAAATAAACTCCAGGGATATTCGACTACATTTGATATTTCCAGCGAATAGGAGCCTAAAGCGACTATTTAAAAAAAAAAAACGAAAATTCCGCCGTCGATTCTAAAGCTTCCTATTAATATGTATTATTAAAACATCTAAAAACACAACGTTTAAGTTTTAAAAAAATATTTCGGATACAGCAGTACCCATTGTCAGTTCATGGATGTTTACTAAATATTGGTAATATAAAGTTGGATAACAAAGAGTGTTAACTGCATTTATTATTATTTGGGCGTCGCCCAAATAGAGTAATCGAGTTCGCTGTTTTGATTCAAAGTTGCAATAGGCAGGCAAAACATGCGAACCTAAACAAACCAAGTAAACAAGCCAAGCGACGCGAATGTCTACCGCGCGATGTGTCACGACACAGAATTTATCCTCGTACACTGAATGAAACAGACTATTAAATAATTTAAAGTTTCCCTGTCAAGGCGAGAATGTTTTTTCCTTCGAAAAGGGCTGGCCCGGAGCCGCCATTTTTATATAGAGATTGGAAGCAATGCGCATGAACAGTGTGTTAACCGCTGTCCTGTTTCTCGCTTTGTTCATTCGCCGGGCCGCCCGGCAAGCGTGATTACTTGGAATCCCGAGATCCCGGCATCACAATACTAGGATCCCAGCTAACCGGTCTGGTTGACTGGCTCGGTTGTCATATAATCGCAAAGTTGATTTTTGTTGCGTTCAGTCAAGGTGCCGAGATCTCTTTAAAGCGAGCCAGCCTGGCTCATGTGATCAGGGCCTTAGTTCTATATCCAGATTTTACGTCCTCCCTCTTAACCTCACCGATTTTTCAAAGCCCCCCGAGCAAACACAAAATTTCAGCCCCCCTCGAAATCATATCCACTTCTCTATATTAATTGAAGTTTCCCTTATCCGCGTTCTCTCCATAAAAATATTATCAAAAATAACCGAAAAACAATCCTAAACAGAAAGCCTAACAACGTTTAAAATAAGTACAAGTATGTTTTCGACCACTTCTTCATTTCAACGGACTTAAACTACACTATCCCTTCATAACCAAATTAGCACTCCAACAACTACTTCACTAGCATTATTTTTTGTTACTTCATTTTAAATTCTACGAGAAACCAGTTTCACTGATCATAGTTACTAGAAATACGTGTATCGCAGAACCTCGCTTTAATTATGGTCAAAAGGCTGATCGGCTGTCCTCAGTCCGCTGGAAAGATATTCCTCGTGTGCATTTTTTTTCCTCGTGTAGTTGTAAATTTTTGCTGCCTATCGTTGTATCGAAGAAGATAAGTTTGAATGTAAACTTCAAGCGTTGCCTCTCCCCATCGCTTTCGTTGCGAATTCTATTGTCTTGAATTATCGGCAGTTGGTGATCCCTCTCTTCATCCGTTTCGTTTTCAGTGTAATTGTAGTATTTTGTCGCTGCCTCTGTAAATGTTTGTAGTCGCTGTAGCCTCTGTCTCTCGGTTGACAGCGTTATCTTCGCTGTCGTAGACGTTGCTTGCACTGGATTTCAAGTCGACGTTCTCGCTTCAGAGGAATTTCTGTGGAAAATCTTCCCCGGCGAGGATTTCCAGCCACTTAGTGAATCCAGCGTTGTTATGCTTGCTTTTGTGTGTCATTTGCATAAAAAAATTGCTCGTGATTCACTACCAGTAATTGAGTAAACCTTCGCAATAAGCTGTTTATGAATAAAACATGATAGTGCCATGTACCGGAGACCACAACGTTCCGTGACATCATTTGCATGACGTCAGGGCGGACACCAAAAGATATATTCATAGTAAGATTTATGGGCCATCCGATTTTGCAGTTCCCTAAGACCACGTGCGGCTCACGCGCTTCGCGCGCGACGAGATTATAAACCTCTTGGTGGGGACACTCCGCGACGAATTGAAGTGGAATGGTTATGAAACCCGTTAAACGCTTGTTATATGTTTTTGCTAGCTTTTTTGAACCTGACCTTGCAGAACGTTCAGTAGTATTCGTATCATTTTGAACTTACTGACTAGTAGAAACATCGCATTAATTTATTCAGTCACACAATTTGGGAACAAAACACAAATGATTGTGCATGGTCAGGAAGCTTCCAACATAAGTACATCGACGCCCAAATATACGCTCCCACAGCGTATTGTTAACAGAGAGGTTGGTTTTGTTACAGAATTGACCAAAATTGTTCCAGCTGACGTAAAACTAATTGCTCGACAGGTTAATTAAGTAATGTTGTCTTATTCTGTGTTTTCACTCACGTGGCCAGCATCTATGCAAATTTATTGGAACAAGAGAAAGCGTTTACATAAGAAAATAGTTCAGCTGCCACAGGACTGGTTTGGGACACAAACATGGCCGCCGTTTCATTGTTTTGGGACACAAACATGGCCGCCATGACGTCATGTGACAACACACAATAATGTTGACCTACCGTTGCGTGATCAGTAGCTTGTGTATTGGAACTATAGAAAAAACACAAAACGGTAACTAATCCCCACCCTGAGTTTGGAGGTACTGTGTGATGGAGCTTTCAACACTTTTACTATCTTTAGGGTGAACTGCTTTATGGCCGGTATACCTCAGTCACCTTTTGGAGGTTTTAAAATGTCTGGGCAAGGCAGAGAATGGTAAGTCAGTCTAGTTCAAATACACGTTTAAATATAGAGATTTAGCCAGGGCTAAAAGCGTAGCTCCAGTTAATAAATCAGTTAACTGGGGAGATTCAAATGACTTTTAAAGGTGGTGCTGGGTGATTTTAGAGAAAAAATAATTTGCAAACAGTGCAAGAATGAAACAACATCTAAAATATTATATCGAGTAAATAGTCTTATATGTACACCCAATAAATAGCAATCACCTTTGACCATAGTAGATTAGGCGTGGAAAACAAATTCTTCCCAAACAGTACGCAGTACGCAGGGTAATAATGGGATTTGGGCAATAACTTTCGAAAAAGTATATTTTAATTCAATTTCTACAGTCATCCGTTCGCCCAGCCACTTCTGAATTTTGCCAAGCGCCAAACTTGCAGTGCGAGCTGTTGGGTGAATGAACATTAGTAGAAAGAGGTCTCAGAATCATTTTCGTTTGCATTTTACTTCTAAAGAAACATATAAATTTGATACACGCGGTATTTTTTAGTACTCTTGCATGCGATGTTCATGTGTTACTGAAAACAACAGCCAGCAAAGCGATAAGCACGATAAGAAAGTGATTTTGACAAACAATCAAGACAAGAAATATAATTCAATGAAACATTTAAAAGGACAACAATTTTTATTCACGAAGACATGTATTGAGAGTGAAATGAAAATCGGTGAATAAAACCTTGCAGATTTAAGCTTAATTTTTAATCCGGCTTCGCCGTGTCTGCCATTTTTCAAGACCTGAACTCGAGACAAGAATATCGCTCAAACTTTTCTTTTTACATTCTTCAGAACGTTTTCTTTCTAGTCGCTGTCAGGAAAAAGTCTAAAGACTTTTTAAGTTCTGTACTACTACTAAGGTCAGATCATTGTCTCAAATCTTACAAAAGTGCGTAAAGTGACGGCATGATTAGGCTTAACAATGCTCGACTTATGAAACCAGAAAAAAAAACATCAAATGCAATATGATTATTCAAGCTTACCAGTCGAAATGCAGCTCGTGAAATCCATCAAGTAAGGCCAGAATTGCTTAAGATTTTCCAACCCTCTTACGCATCCAGGACCATCCAGCAAGGCGAAGTACCAAGAGTAGCTTATTTTTGAAAACGATGATTTCCGATGACTTTTTGTCAAGCGGCGCATTTCACAACCAAAAACCCAATAAACAAGCCAGCCAAGAATAACAAAATAATCTTGATAGCAGCTGTATTTCATTTTGTAGATCCAGTGCAAAAGACCGTTAAACCATAATAAAATGACTCAAAACTCTGTGAGCTTCAGCTTTCAGGAAGCAAGTCTCTAGATGCTGCATAAATTTTCCACATGAATCCTCTTCGCTAGCTCCTTGCCTGTTAATTCTTGCTCTTGCCTTTCTCTTCTAACTTTCTCTTTCTCGTCGCTCTTCACTTATAAGCAAATAGGCTTAATTCAATCCGCTACAAAAACTGAGCGCTACGATCAGAAAATCCTTATGCTATCAAATACTTGAAAACGACTTGAAAAAAAGTACCTAAAGTAAATAAGTTTTTGAATGCGACGACAATGACCACGCCATTTCTTGCGCGATTTTCCGCCAAGAAAATCCGCGGGTTGCAGAAATGCATCGCAAGATTTCCCACCAAGAAAATGTAACATTCGCCCCCACCCCCGACTGGCTGACACCTGATTCCCTTCCCTCCCCCCAAAGAGTGTACGGGCGGGCGTACGCTGACGTCACAACCAAAATTTCTCGGATGCATGTAGACTTGCCTACAAGTGGGCTCAAATTTTTTTCACGGGCGCGAAGCGGGAGCGGTAAATTTTTTAATCTTTTCTGCGGCGAAAGCGAGGAGAGATCGGGAGCTGGGGCCAACTACCGAAACCGGAGATGAGAAGCGAAGGACTTTAAGAAAGTCTAGGATGGATGGTTTACCAAATTTTCTTGGCTATGGGACTCTGCTCGCGCGTGTGCTTCGCGCGCGCGAGTAGCTCTTCTATAATTACTCAGTGTGAGCGACTTCTCGCGCGCTTATTGGTCAAGCTATATGTTGGACGAGAGCATGGATAATTGTTGTCGATTTGCTTTTTACGATTGTGCTCAAATTAGAATTCAAGTTGAGACTTGTGAAAATCTTCAAAAACATGCTGTTGTTAAATAAGATTAGCTTGCGAAGATACTTCAAAAAATTTTTATTCGAATGGTTAAACCGTAGATGATTTCAGCCCTTGTTGAAATAAACCATTCACAAAGCTTCATTATTTGTGCTAAGATGCCTCAAGCTCGGCTCCATACTGGTTTGTTTTACCTACCCTATCTGTAAGTACCCTTCCTTTGCTTTTTAGGGGTGAACAAGGCCTTCTGCCCTACTTGGAGGTCAAAACAGTAAGTCGTCATCGTATCTTTCTATATTTTTCCCTCAGTAGAACTAGCGTCAGAGCGGGTCCAGAAATGTTATTGAAAGGGGGCGCCGGGGCACTTGCCAGCTATATAGATACTATTTTATTCTGCTAAGAACTCTTTAAATAGTACAAAATTCTGATCGAGGGAGGGAGGATATCTGTGCCCTCGGACCACCCCTAAATCCGCTTATGGGCGTTGACCGTAAAGTTCTTTTTACGGAGTGCTTGCTTTTGCAGCTTTGTTGACCCTTCTTTCTTCTTTTCATAGGTCACAACAAAAATTCCAGGAAAAAACTCATAAGAACTTAACTGAAGGCAGTTCAAACTGGCTCGTACAAGCGAAGAAACATTGATACCTTAAAGTAAAGGAGGCATAGCGTACGATGGATTAGATCATTTCTGTCTTTTGAAAATATTTCGTAATATAAACGTCACCAAAGTGACACAGTCTGCTACATTGAGCGAGACATATACTGCGTATAAATAAGTAGTTTTGTTTCAGAAATAGTGGTTTGTTTCTGTTGCCGTCCGTTGTTCCTAGAAAGTGAGGGAAAGCGAGAGACTATCGCTACCAACCGTTACTCTTACCCTTTGTCAGTTCCTCTTCTACATGAGACACCAACTATACCTTCTCTGTCGTCAAAGAAATCGATAAAAGGGACGGGAAAATATTAACACAACACAAACACACGATAGTCAACACACGGTGAGTCATTTTTGTTTCGAATCATTTGAAAATGCAGAATTTAGAACGTATTTTGTTGATTATCAAACCTAGCCGAATTTTTGAATACGTGCCTCAAAAAGGCTTGCTGTCTTGGTCGATCTTATCGTCAAGCTCAGTCCCTGAGCTAACTTGTCATGGGGTGGGAAGGGCCTCCATGTCAATCCCTAGGTCGGGAAGGTGACGTCACAGTGATATGTTCCCTCGTGACATGCGTTTACCTGAACACATCCAGACAACATTTCGTTGCATAGCTAATGTTGGTGGTTTTAGAATAATGTTCGGACGTTATTATTAGTCAAAATTGCTTAGCAGAGCGAGACTCTAAAAATGCAGGCGCTTCGTTTTCCTTTTTTTTCTTTGTGCGTGGGCACCAATTAGGAGGCCATGCTCCCAGGCGTTCTTAGCGGAGACTGTGGAAACTGGGGATAAGAATCATGACGACTTTCATTTTATGCAAATGAGTCTCGTGATGATCATGCGGCTTATTTTCGGCGATGGC
>CALNXK010000232.1:165000-310000 GCA_942486035.1 Porites lobata
CGTATTTTTTTGTCCGATATTTTGTTTGATTTTTTGTCTGACTGTCGGACAAAAAAAATGGACATTCAAATATATCGGACAAAAAACTGGACAAAACTAACAACCAGACATTCAAATAGGACAGGAACGAAATCGTACAAACCCATCGGACAAAAAAATTGGAAAAAAAAAAAACAAACAAAAATATAGGGCTAAATATTGGACAAGAAATCGGACAAAAACATCACTAAGAAATTTCGGACAAATAGACCGGCGAAAAATAGGACGAAAATTTGGATGACAATGTGGGACAAAAAAACGGACAAAAAAATCTTACATAAGAGCGAATTTTCGTCCGATTTTTATTGTCCTCCTTTTTTGCCAGAAATTTTGTCCGAAGTTTTGTCCTATTTTTTGACTGCCTTTCGTCCGATTTGTTGGTCGATTTTTTTGTCCGAATTTAATATCGTGAGTGGGGGAAGACTTTGGGAACAGGCGTAACAAGGGACTTCTTTAAAGAGTAGTTCCCCTTGTTCCCCCTCGTCGCCCTGTACTCCTGTTCCTCTGTTTTCTTGTTCCCCCCGTTCACCTTGTTCCCCTGTTCCCATGTTCTTCTTGTCCCTCTGTTCCCTCTGTTCCTCTTGTTCCCCTGTTCCCCTGTTTCTCTTTTTCCCCGTTCATCTTGTCCCTCCTTTCTCCCCTGTTCCTCTTGTTCTTCCTGTTCCCCTTTACCCCTGTTCCCCCTGTTTCCAATGTTCCCCTCTTCCCCTTTGTTCTCCCTTGTTCCCCTGTTCCCCTTTTTCTCCTGTTCATAATCTCACTCTTGACTAACCTGTTCCTTTTGTTCCCTTTACCCCTGTTCCCTCTGTTCCCCTGTATCCGCTGTTCCCGCTGTTTCCCCTATTCTCCCTGTTCACCCTGTTCCTCCCCCCTCTTCCTCCTGTTCCACCTATTCCCATCGGTTCGATGTTCCCCCTTTTCCCCTATTCTTCTATTCGCTGTTCCCTAGTGAGATGTGTTTCCCTAGCCGGGAACACATATCACTAGGGATATGTGTTAGGGAGAACAGTCGTAGTGATCAAACAGACTTTCAAATTTTCTTTTGTTTTTTCGTCCGCCGCTTGTTTGTCCGATTTTTCTGTCCGATGTTGTTCTCCGATTTTTTGTCAGTTTTCTTTGTGCGGGTGTTTTTTTTCTCTGCCCGATTTTTTGGTCCGATTTTGTTGTCCAATTTCTTTTCCGATATTTTGTCCGATTGTTTGTTCGTTTTTTTTGTCCGATCATCTTCTGGTCCCGCCACTGAAATCCCCAAACATTGGAATCCTAGTTTTCAGCTGTACAAATAGGTCTATCGCCTAGACTTGCCTACAAATCGAGTTCAAAATGTTTCCCGAGCGCAAGCTAAAAATGCTGTTTGTTTTTGGCGGCAAAGCGAGCGACTGAGAGAGCGGGAGCTACTACCGGAACCAGAAACGAGAAGCAAAGGACTTAGAGAAAGTCTGGTCTATCGCCCAAGTGCAAACAACTCAATTGAAATGTTTTAAATTAACCTTACAAGTCCCAAATGTCCTGAGATGTAGTGTGGTAAACAACCCTTGTTCTTGCCACATAGACACCAGGGCCGTACCTAGGATTTTTTGTCTGCGGGGGCAAACTCGGTTTTCGTGAGATTTCGGACCAATATAGCTACAAGAAACAGCCCAGCAAAATCAGACACTATGTTAGAAAAAAAAAAGTTTTTAGCATTCACGTACAGTAAGAAAATCCAATCAGAAAGCTTAAGAAATTAGCATTCAATTCAAAACGTTGCTCCGCGCTACATTCAAAAATTTTTAACTCCGGCTGAAATAGCAGCAAGCGAAGGTTGCTCATGAAAGAAGGAGGAACAAGGCGCTCTAACACATAAACTGGCTATTCGTCTTCTCAGCTTCACTACGTTACTGCAAGAAAGAAACACTATCAAAGCACTCAGCCTGGGATGTTAAAACCGGCGTACGAGGTAAATTATAATATTTTGAAGTTGTCGTCAGTGGTCGAAATTTGCAATTCTGGCAAGTCCAACTTAAAATTAAGGCATTTCAGTGTCGAATATTCTGGTTCTGATGTTAATTTATTTGTTCTCAGAGGGGAAATAGCGAGTAGAAATGTAACCTATCACTCAAACATAATTAGTGCATGATTTTAAAAGCTCTTTATAGCTCGTACAAGGTTGTACACGTGGCTCAGTTACTGAAACTACAAGCGAAAGTCGGAAGAGACATTCCAGATAAAAGTAGCCCAGCTAATCCCGTCTTGCTCTTCTTTCTCAGTTATATTAGTGACCAGGAGGGAATTTGCAAAAACAATGGCGAATTTGATTATTTTTTTTGTCAGGAAGGTTTGTATCAAAACAAGGTCACCGTCAGCCTCGCTTCCATCCATAACTGTAAAATGGCCTATTTGATTATTTTTTTGTCGTTGTACAACAGCGAGATTTTGGCCGACTTAATATCACAAAATGAGAGCACCAGACATTCAAATGAAGGCAGGATGTCCGAAGCTCGCTATTTCTCTGTCGACCTCTAGCTATTACTATACGGAAAGCCTCGAAGTTTGCAAAATATGTTTTTTGTGAATTTCTTGTCATTGGTTTAACTAATAGTTCAGTTGTGATAACAGAATGTTAAACTGAACTGTTAAAGATGTGAAATGCGAGGGGCCGTGGCGGTCAAAGCTTTAATGGGCCATTCTTGAACAACTTTTTCTTGAACTGCTGCTTGGTTTTCTCTTCCGCCAAACACTTGGTTGGAATATCTGAAATTTACTGAGGTTATACGGCTTTCTTGCGTTAGATGAGACCGCTCTTTAAAACATTCGAACAAACCTTAGCTGAATTGATGGAATAAATGATACATACATGCAACCAATATACGTTTAAAATGGCTACAAGCAGTTGAGGTTTGAAATTAGACTATTGATGATTTAATTATTACATTGATGTTGAATCGTAGAGTGGCTTAATTGCAATATAGTTGTAAATTCTTGATCAGTTTGCAGATTTTTCAGATGGTTTCTGTTATTTTTGGCCAGACTTCGATTTACTTGTTATAAAACAAACAATCAATTGCAATCAAACCTCAAATGATATCACCACATCACGCGCGAACTCTGGCGCGAAATCTCGCGTGAATAGATTGCGACAAAGCCTGTGTGGTTAGGGAAAGTTCATTTAATATGACAAGGGGGGGGATGAAGATATTGAGGGGGGCTCCGAAAATTTTTAGAAACCCGAAGGGGGGGCTCTGAAAAAATTGTTGCGCTAGGAGGGGGGGCTCAGAAAATTTGTATACTTCAAAACCAACACATGACATCATCATACAGATCGGACGGTTTTCAACTCAACAATTTAATGACCTGAGCAACTCAGCTATATCACGTGGTTTACAGATATAACAAATGTAGTCTCAGTAATTATTACACTCTTGTTCATCCCAAAAATGCTTTAGAAAATTGTATCACAACTGTATCTCAAGTTTGTCATAGTGTAAACCATTGAAGACAATAACGGTAAATATATTTAATACAGTCTAGCGATCTTTTGTCAGGGGAGCAAAGGAATTGAAGGAGGAGGGGGGGCTCTGAAATTTTTTCGACTACCAAGGAGGGGGCTCCTAAAAAAATGAACCGCTAGCGAGGGGGGGCTGCTAAAATTTCAAGCTTCGAGTTTCAATATCTTCATCCCCCCCCCCTTGTCATATTAAATGAACTTTCCCTTACGATGATGTTGAAGAATGCAATTTATGATAGTACTGAATTAGGAAAGGATAAGATTCGCAAAGATCGTCACCAGAACCAGACTCAATATGATGACTACATCACGCTCGACCTCTTGGGGTAACTCTCTGACTCGTCAATAAATTGCGATAGAACCTGTTCGGCAGGAATAAATGAGATCTTCACCAGAGACATGAACCAGTTTGGCAGGGTTTTCGCAAACCTTCTTCGGATCAAAGAGCTTTACAAAGTTGTATCTGAATTTGAAAAATCAATTGTTTCCGTTCAGTCAAACCTGTATTAAGAGGACCTCTATTAAGCAGTCACCGTCTATATTAAGCGATCACTTACCAAAGTCCCTGAAATCATTCCCCTTCATTTACCGTAAAACTGACCTGTAACGACTTATTTTTTACTGTCTTAACTTTATTAAACGGTCAGTTTAAGAAGACGTACCATACTAATGCAACAGGACGCACTGTGTACGACGTCAAGTGGTCTTTCACTTTTTTCTTGTGGCTCAAATAGAGGTGAATATAGGTGGAGGTCAATTAGTCGTGGGATAGATATTTCCCTCTTTGACAACCTTCATTTTCGTGAATATTAAACTCTCACTTTTGTCAAACCTGCAATAATAAGTCAACCTATATTAAGCGGTGAGTTAGCCATTCCCATTGGGTGAGCGCTTAAGGTTTGAATATTTTTTTCTCCGTTTCTCTTTACGTAGCTCACTACATTTGAGGCTTTATGTTACTTTCAGCTCAGCTTGGTATGCTATATGTGTGACGCCATATGTGGGTTGAGTTTGTTGTTGGTTCTCTCCTTTGCTCCGAGAGGTTTTTCTCCGGGTACTCCGGTTTTCCCCTCTCCTCAAAAACCAACATTTCCAAATTCCAATTCGACCAGGATCAGGTAGTCGAAGAACCACTTTGTGGATGTGCTACCTCCAAATCATTATTTATTTATTTATTCATTTGTTATGTTTTCGATCTGCAGCCCTCAGACCAGACCATCCATATTCCTTTGGTGGACCTCCAGATCATTGACCATCAAACCAGGCTATCAGACCACCCCAGACCATCAGAACCGCCCCTAGATCAGACTACAACAGACCCTCGTCAGACCCGACCACCAAATCAGATCACCCCACCAGATCACAGACCACGAGCCTTGACTACTCGGCCTCCAATCAGCACAGCATACCAAACCCTTTGAACTAATACAGGTCAGGTGCATTCTTTATGGGTTGGGACAAGGGGGGTATATAGAGCTCTGGATGAACCTTGCAAAGCATACTTTCCACACACTTTCGGCCTAAAGACTTCGGAATTCTTTTTTTTCGGCTTTACTTAACTGTAGTTAGATTAGTTAGCGGGGTTCCCCGGGTTGGTAAGGGTCTCCCCTGCCCTTTTTCATAAGTTGGGTTCCTTTGCAGGTGTTCGGTGTTCGATAAGCGACGAGAGTTCGGCTTTTAGGAATAGGTTCGTTTTTTTGGATTCGGTTCGGCATCGTGGAAACGGTTCGGCTGCATCTTTTCGCGCCTTTTTTCAGATGGACTTCGCCACTGCCGCCGTTGTTGTCGTCGTCGTCGTCGTCTTCACTACAGCCTCCCGCTTAGTTGCGCCAATTGAATAGATCCATCACACTTCACTTGACAGTCTATGCGCTGGGCAAGTGAAGCTTTTATCCGTAAGGTTCAACCAGACTGTGATTATCGTAAGACATAACTTAGTAAACTAGAGACTTCAGATCATTCAGCGACTGTGAGAGGATCTCGTTTGGTCACTGCTTACAAGCCTAGTGGTCTCTCTGGTTACAGGTAGATATTTAGTTTAGCCTCGCAAATTCGGGTCTGCTCCTAGTAATTTGGCTTTTGATGTTAAACAGTACAAATGTGAAGTGAAATTTTTTATGCGCATTTGCAGACTTCGAACTTGTGCTGGTAGATCAGTTGACAGGTTTAGTCGTACAACAAAGGTAACCTGCGACCAGGCCTTTCTTCCCGCAAAGAGCCAACGCCTTGTTGCAGGTTACCAGGGCAACAAATGGGACAATTCACACACTATAGGCTAGATCGTTTACAAATCGTAAGCGTAGGAAGTCTTCAAGACCAATCTACGACACAGTTTCATCGTTGGAGGGCCAAGAACAAGCCGCGGATATGCTTTTAGAACAATTATTATCCTGCGAAGTAATCACGAGAATGCTATTAGGCCGAATATTCGGGGACACTCGTGTGGAGGCCCACCATACTTTGATATGCGTGCCCCTGAATGTCATTCATGTGAAAACCTCGCTGGTTATAGACAGTCTTTTAGTAAGTAGCAGGAGAGGATACTCTGGTTGCTTAGGCATCATTGACACTAAAACGATTTGATTTGTTTTTCTGTTACTTTTGCCTTGCTGGAGGGTTTTCTTCTTAGGAAGTCCTGCATTGCACTACGTAGGCACAGATCGTCTACAAATGGTAGGCGTACGTAGTCTTCACGTCGACCGTTCGTGGTTACTGGATTCGCCGCTTTTCATCGTCTGAAAGTCGTCAACGCACTGTTCTACCTCCGACAGCTCGTGAAGTACGCCATTATCTACGACTGAATCCAACGCAGCACGCTGTTTATTCAACTTAGTTCTGAATCTTGTAACAAAATGTTGGAAATTTGAATAAAATGTATTTGTTTGAACTGTGTTATAGTGTATTGTGGGTCCACTGCTACGACAACGAAAGATGCCGGCCGAAGAAAGAAGAACAAAGAACCTCGAGAGCCATAGAGAGATAGCCCAGTAGTACAGTTACCTAAGTAGACAAGTTAGCTTCCTTTGCAGCCATGAACGGAGAAGAAAAATCACGCCTCAACAAACCAAATAATAACGATGATGATGATGATGATGATGATGATAATGGCGACAATGGTGTTGATCGTTTACACTAAGACGTCATTGAGCTTCTATGCAAACAGAAGTCGATGACATCATAGTGTAAAAGGCTTCATGATTAGGAAGGCAAGGTATAACAAGAGAAGGCAGCATATAGAAATAACTTTTAAAAACTGTCTTAACTAACGTTGAGATTTCCATAATTAAGTCCCTATATTCTGTCCTATCTTCCTATATACGTCGGGACCAATTTGAAAAATTTGATACGAATCAAACCGACGTTTCTTGGAATTAAGCAATTGGAGAATGCAGTTGCGAAGACTGTTCCGCGCAGAAGTTCAATTTCATCTTATCTTGGATCCCATGTTCGGATAGACCAGTGTTAATTAAGACAGTTATTAATATTTAATAATCTTAATTTTAATTGCCGGCCGGACTTCATCTTTGGAGAAACTCCAAGTCATCAACAACAACATAAACAACAACAACTTCATGGACTTTTCATATCTTCGCCTTTGGTCTATTGGATTGTGGGTCCCAATATCATTGGTCCTTTGGTGGAGGAACATGACGACAAATTACAGCAGCCCATATAAGGTAGGGCTGATTGATGTTGGTACAAAGTTTGCGCAAAGCAGACTCGCTTGTTCTTGAATAGCGTACGGCAAATGGAATTTCCACGGCAACGTTGTTTCCGTAAAAACGTTCGTTGCTAACGCAACATTGCACCACATCAATCAGCCCAAGTAAGAATTCAGTGTGGCACAAGGTATGTGGAATTTTTTTCTTTGTTAGGAAGTTACATTTTCGTTTCGGTCCATTCGGCTCTTTCCGGTTTTCGATTCGACTTTCAATTTGATTCCGGATCCGGCTTCGAATAATGTGAAGGCTTGGTATCGAAGATGTTTCGATAGCAGGCCGCCAAATATCCCTGCATACCGTCTGGGAGACCCTGGTGTGTCTCATTCGCGGTGTCAAAGATATATGGATACATGTCACACTCCTTGGTTTCACTCAGACGCCAAATTCTTGTAGGAGCGCACCCCTCGGCATATATATAGATTACTTTTGTAATCGGGAACTGGATGCAATAAAAAGACTTTAACTAACATGTTGTCTGTGTGATTTTTTCTTTTAGTTTAATTCTAAATTTATAGAGTAATTAGTTATAGGTACTAATGATTTTGATTTGCAGGTATCTTACATAATACTTGTTGTAATAACACCATTAAAAATAAAATAACAAAAACAAAAAACACTGAGTTGTGAGTGTGGTCATTTTATAGAGTAATTAGTTATAAGTACTAATGATTTTGATTTGCAGGTTTCTTACAAAATAGTTGTTGTAATAATACCAATAAAAATAAAATAACAACAAAAAAAACACTGAGTGTAAGTGTGGTCATTTAACGCAACTACGAGCATTTACTGATGTTAAGTGTCGAGTCAGTGTGCTCTACCGTGAGACACAAACAACTACTAATTTGTTTCATTTCAGGTACTAGAACGTCAAAAATCATATATTTTTGCGGTTTTTTTGGCTCTACCTCCACTTTTTTCTTGAAAGTTAATGGAAACATCTCTTTTGGGCGCGCCCTCTCAAGATCTCCTGTCACCCATGGCTTTTTTCGACGTTTTTTTTTTACTACTTTTTGGATGCGTTCTTGAAGAAACGCATGGCGCTACCTTTTTGGAAGTCGGATGTGAACAGATGATTGCAGACCGGCATGGAAATTTTTTATTAAGGTTATTGTAACTGAGTTGTGCGTAATTAAAAGTTGATGAAAAATAAAGTTTAACAAACAAAAGAAATTCATCAACTTGTTTTTTCTCCTTTAAACCTGTAATAAATAATTGTTGTTACGGAGTTGCTTTTCACGAATAAACAATAAAGGTTGATCAACACAATGCCGCTTCATCAGTGTATTTTTTCTATTAGAGCAATAAGATTTAACAAGATTTATTTCAGGAACTTTGGACATCATCTCTTAAAACATTTTTCCTCGAACATCTCCGCCTCGAAGACATCTTTTTGGGCGCGCCCTATCAAGACCAAGTACGCAAAACTAAATATTTGACGTATGCTTTCAAGAAGCTCGTTTTTTATTAGATGCACTTCTGGTTGCGTTCTTGAAGAAACGCATGGCGACACTAATTACTACTGAAAACCAACTCCAAGTTCTTAAGGTAAGGGAGATATTTGTTTCTTTTTCAATTTCTTTTAACTGTTGCATTATCTTTTTTAGTTCCAGATTGAGTTCGTGAAAGTAGCGTTTACCAGCGCCTAAGGGGTAAGGACGAATGAAAAGGACCGTGAGAACACTAAATCCAATTGTGCTGCTACATGCACCTATCAGTCAGATATTAAAAATAATTCATTCAGGCTTAAGTGGGATTCGAACCCACGGTCTTTGTTTAGTTACTGGTGCTCCTAGTCTACCAAAGAGTGACTTTTTCAAGACGTAGGATCTCAAACGATCCACTGAATCTGTTTGATGATAGTTGACGGAATAAATAAGGATGTCAGCAGTCAATTCTAAGGCCTTTAAAAGGAACTGAACTCTGCAATCGCTTATTCCTATGGCTCGGGGCCTCCCCTGTTACTCAACAAAGCAGTGTTTTGATGTCACTTACTCTGTTTTTAAGAAGTATTTCATTTAGGTCAGAGATGTCCAGCCGTGTCATGGCAGTACTGGAGTCCCATCCGCAGCGATCTATAACCTGCAACGTTTGCTTTGATAATCTGCTTTTAGACACTTTCCATTCAATTAGGTCTGTGCAATTCCAGAAGTTGTCTGTACATACAAGATCCGGGGATTCAAGGTATGTTCCATAAAGGAAGAATTAAAGTGTTCACCAAAAATGTTTTAAAACGACTTTAAAAAACTCATTAATAATTCCTAAAGAAAAACAAAGGGGAAATAGATATTTAATGATTGTCTTTATATCTGATAAAGACACCGATAAACCTGATATTTCTGATAGTTTTTTAAACAGTACCTAGGAGCGTTTAGCCCTGATTATTTCAAGCCATGACTTCAGTTCCAGTAATCACTTAATTGACATCAACAAAGATGATTGTCGTGTCTTAATGGAATACAGATCCAAGAGTCATATCCAAAACAAAAGTTTAGGATCTACTGTAATATGTAACAGATTTTCAGTTGCCTAAAGCTAAATTTCTTGTTCTTGAGATGTATTTTATTCAGATCCTAAAAGACTTTGCATGTGACGTCTCCACACTGATAGCTGCTATCATGACTGGAAAACGGCATGTTGGATCTTGCTCAACTTAACATGAGGTAAGTGGAAGAAAAATTTTCAATGCCAGTCTTTCACCAAAGGTAATATGGAAGCACTTGTCTGAAATGTAATTTTTCTCGGATCGAAGCAGTTATCAGCGGAAAGTTCTTTGTATCAAATTCAATGGACTAAATAATCATAAGTTAAAACTGCAAAAATCGAGGGAAAAAAGGGGGATAGTCTTTCAGAGCCTTCTATCACTCAATTTGCTTGCAGTCTTGTCCCCTTTTTCTAGAGAAATGAAGGAACTGTCTGGTGAGCCACTGTCGCGAGTAGAACTGGAAAAATGTTTGACATACAACTAGTTGTATTGATTATCGACTACGACGATAAAGTAATGATGATGTCAGCGGTAAAGGACAACGATGGTAGTGACGATGAAGCCGATTTAATGACCTTCAGAAGCAGGTAAAACGTGCATTGAAACTGAAACTAGAAATACGTGTATCACAGAACCTCCGGAGGCTTTGGGCAACCTCGCTCCCAGGGTTCCATTGGAGGGTGAGTAGGAGAGAGCCCTGGTAAAGTGGTTGGTTTCGGGATTTGGATGGCCCGTGAAATAATAGGGATGGAAGGGTGGGTAGAAATAAAGTAAATTGACAAGCTTAGGACCTATAATAACACAGCAGCAAAGGCAAAAGGGAGTTGTGTTTCCCTGATTATTCGAATGATCTTTGCGTTCTTCGCGGAGGATTTAAAAAAGGCCAGTAGGAGTTACTAGGGATAAAACGTAAGATAATGACATCCAAATGAAGCACATGATTGGCTCATTTGAAGCACAATAGAAAAGAAAAATGTCAAAAAAGTAAATAAATAAAGAAAAATGGAACAAAAATGAACTTAGAAATAATAAATAAGTAAAAGCAACGAAAGATAAATAGAAAACTAATGAAACCTGATAAACGTCGTATAATAAAGAAATTGAAAATAAAGTCAAATAAATAATATATGATAAATTAGTGATAATAATAATGATACTAATGATTAAGATGATGATAATAATAATAGAAAAGGAAAAGGAACTGACAGCAACGAAAAATACTTGATTGGTTTTTGAAAACGTAACTGCAAGGACTAAAGCAGTCACGTTGCAAAAATCCAGCTAGAAGTATTTTTGATTTTTAAAAGTCACTTAATTCTTTTTCTTTTCTATTCTATCATTTAATAATCATTATTATCTTGGTAATATGTTTTATCAAGTGCATAGATATTATTTTAAAGTTCTTTTTGTTACGTTTTTAAGATTTATTTACCTTTTTGTCTTTTATTCTTTCGTGCGTAAGTCATTATTTTTTTTGTTTTATCCCTACTGACCTATATTATTTTGAGCCAGTTTAAACCACTGAATCAAATTTCCAACAGTGCCGCTTTCATGCTATTTAAGGACGGTCTGACCATCCGAAATATCTCGAAACGCGTTGTCGCTTTTGTCTTTGCTGTGCTGTAATTATGTTATTATTTGTTACACGAATTGACCCAATGTAGGAGTGAGTGCTTTGCTTATAAGTTTAGTTGAACGTTTGGTCTTGACATCTTGAGAGCTTTAGGAGAAGTAGATGTTAACAAGCTGGGTTGCCTGAAGAGGCACTGGGATGTGAAAAGGTCTAAGCCTGATGCATGGATGATAATGATGATGACAATGACCATGATGTTGCAATAACGCCGCTGATGATGGTGAGGATGATATTGGCCATGATGCTAACGATTATGTAAACGATAATGCTGACAATGTTGATGACGATTATGACAGTGATGGTGATGCTGATGATCATGCTGACGATGAAGTCAATGATGATGATGCGGACGACCATGATGATAGTAACAATGTTCACGACGAGGACGATGATGCAAACGGTAATGCAAGCGATAATGCTGACGATGATAATAACCATTATGATAATGATGCTGATGCTGACGATCATGCTGACGATGAAGACAATGATGATAATGCCGACGGCAATGATGATAACAATGTTGACGACGAGGAAGATAATGATGCGGACGATGATGACGACGACGATAATAATGATAATGGTGATGACGACGCTGAAAGAATGACGATGATGCAGACGACAACGATGATGATGATGATGATGATGAAATATCTATGAAATCATTTACTCTGATGAAGGGAAACCCACAGCTCATGATCAGTTAATAGCCACGGCGTCTTTACCTGGTAAGTAACAGAAAACTAATTCGATAGGTTCTTCATTAATAACTTCTTCAATAGCTCCAGAGTTGAGAGAGACAAGAGACGGCTGGGAACCAGTCAGCTTCATATAATTATCGCAATTGTCTAAAAATTGCAGAGGAGTGAAGGAAAGCTAAGCTTTGATAATGTCCTTTTAAACAAGAGGTATTGATTCTACACGGTCGTTTGCTTCCTCTGCTTACCTATCAAAACAAAACAAAGATCAGAAAACGCGATTCTAGACTTTATTTAATTTAAGACACCTTGGGATTCAAAATTCCGTCAAACGGATTTTGCTTACATCTAATTTGATTGAAAAAAAAAAAAAAACAGAATTGAATTGGGAGTAGGCATTGATCGCACTAGCTTCTCAAATAACCGACCAAAGTATTTTGCAGCAATAGCAATATAAACCTGGGAGATCCTTATTTTAAAATAAATTGCATGTATCTTCTGTTTTCGTCCCAACAGCTTCCGGGAAAAGAGTCTTGTTGGGCGTGTCTGCATCAGTATCATGTTGGAGGAGGAGTGCGGATGTTCACAACCCAACTTTCCTTTGGCAGCAGGAGAAAACAAGCGCAGATCGACTTGAAACTACGATAGACTTTATAACATTTAAGTAAGGTCCATGTTGAATCAACCTTCTTTTCGCATCGCTCGTGTTCAAACTTTATAAACCGGCCATTCCTAAACCGCCGTGAGTTTGATCTTGAGCCTGTGCACCGAAGACTGAAGAGGTAATTTTTTTTTCTCGGCCGATGAATCAAACATGCAATTGATAACGGTTTAACGGGATCTATACTAAATAAGGTCTTTCAATGCATTAAGAAAAAAAGATTAATTATTGCCATAGAGTTTGTGGAGCAAATCCTATGCGGTCACATTTTAGGATTTTACGAAATAAAGACAGAAAATAGATAATTATGAGGTTTTAAGATGCTTCGTGTTAAAAGAGAAAACCAAAAAAAGCCATATTTTATTTGTTTTCATTATCAGTTTCATGACAACAAGCAGTCCCTTTTTTCTCTTTGTCTTTCGGGCGAAACGCGCGAGAAACGCAAATGATCAGGCGCGTGACTGACAGCGAGACGTGAGAGGCACGAATCGCTTGACGCTCCGCACACGTGCACTCCCCACTCTAAATTTGAAGAAAAAAAAGAGACTGCTCTCATTCTATTTCGTGCTAGATGAACGTGGCCGAATATATAGAAATAAGGGAGCCATTATGTAAAGGAAGAAAGCTATTTTTCAATAATGTAAGACTTTTTTGCGCTCAGTTGTTTTATTTATCAATTCGGCTGCGAAAATTAGAGCATAACTTGGGACTTCTGAATTCTTCTTAATTAATGCCACAAACGCTAATTTGCCTAAAGCTTTAGCTTAACATGTAACGTAAGCAGCAGTAACCTTCTAATGCATGAAGATTTTCAGAGATTCGAAGTAAACGTTTTGCCTGAGTCTGAATTGTCTGCAAAAAAAAAAGCATTGCGACTATCTACTGAGTGATAGGCAGGGAATCATAGCTTTCAACCCTTTACATTGGTTCAATCTTCTAATGATTTTTAAATCATTAATAGACATTAAAATATCTGTTGCGAGCGAAAAGCGCTTGGTTATCATTGCTGGAGCTCTTTGCAGATATTCAAGTCGCACTATTCCGAACCAAATCGTCCTTGCGACAGATCTTACTTATTAACAAAGAACAGACTTTTCAACAAAGGAGGTTAAGCAAAGACGTTTTTGATTGACCTATGCTAAACGAATGTAAGGCATTTTCTCTTTTAACATGCCTAAATGCCACCAAATTTGTGCTTTTAAGGCGGCGTAGGACACCTATCAATGAATAAATTCATAAGGCAAAATTTTGCTCATCTTACACCTCTTAAAACGTTTATATCTCGGCTGTTTTAGAGGCGATCTAGATAAAATTTTACAGAGACATTGCAATATGAAAATGATAGAAGTTTAGGAGAGTTGTGGTAGATCGCGCTTTGCAACAATGCTTTTAGTTTAAGCCATGTACAGTTGTACCAATTTGGGAAATCCTGATTTTTGCGTCCAAGTTTTCGGAAAGAATAGGAGACAGCACTCTGTGATCTTATTAATAAACGATGGAGTCAAAACCTTTAGTGTGTTACGTTTTGGGCAGATTTTGCAATTAAATGTTTGTCACGGAGCAAGATGTAATAATTTAAATGAGCAAAATCTGTCATCCCTGAAATAAATGCCCTATATCCGTGATCTTTTTAAAAAGCTCTAGAAATCCGTCCAATACGTAACACAGTACAGTCTACTAAGTTTACCCATCTGCAGTGCCAGCTCGTGACGTTGTGTATCTGCACTGAATTTTTGGATACAAATGTTGTGACTCTTGAAGGTGTCCCGACTATTAAAAGCACGAGATTCCATGCAAGCAAGATATTTAATTATGGTTAATTACATTTCACTTTAACAGGCAATGTTTTCAGCGATTTTTGAGGCGAAAAAAGAGTTATTTTTATTGATTTAAAAATCACTGAGGTGGGCTCATTTACCGACGGAAGAGCGCCCGGTAATCGAGCCAACGCCTGGTGTTCATACACGGCAACTGTGCAATTTTAAATTTTTCTTTGCTTACTCTAAACATTTAATTTTTAACCTAAACGTCACCAAGGTGACACGCGCAGCTATGTTAAGAGAAATATATATTGTCAATAAATAGGTAGTATTGTTTTAAAAATGTTGGCTGTTTTTGTTGCCGTCTAATGCTCCCAGTGGCTAGTGGTTTGTAGCGATAATAAAGGCTTGCTTACCCTTTATCAGATCTTGTTCTACACTAGACACCATCTTAGAGTTAGATCAATTCCTACCGTACTCCAGATTGCCGTTTTTTTTTTAATCTCCTGGCTCCCAACTATCGCTTCTTTAAAAGGAGGTGGAGGAGGGGGGCAAGTGCCTTTCAAGTTATTATTAAAGTGACTGGAAGTTGTTCTATTACACACATTTTATAGAAACTTTCCATTCCCGGCCCCTCCAGTCTCATAAAAATTGCTTTGATACAACTCAAAACGGCTTCAAACTGACTCTAAAGGGAATGAGACAGTAAAGAACACAATAAAAAACACAAGGTGAGTCATTTTTGTTTCGAATCTTCTCAAAAAGCGGAATTTAGAACGTATTTTGTCTATTACCACACGTTCTCTTATAAAATCCAACAAAACTGGAGTGCCTGTGGTCCTGGGTGACGCTCCTGGTGACGTCATGAGTTGGCGCCAAAAGTTTTCATGCGCGACAACTGGGTTCGGTTTTACTTTGGGTAAGTTTACGACTAAGTTTACGACCGGTTTTACCCGAATGAGCGTGAGGAGAAGAAGAATGGATTAGTGGTACAACTCGCAGATCAGAAAAGGTAGGTTTGTGTCAAAGGTTAACACTTCATATAGCGAGTTGGTGAGCTTACGTTCAAGTCAATTTGGTACAAATAGTTAGAGTTGTTCTTAATTAGATAAAAATGGCAAAACGTGTCTGGCATCAAACTTTAGCTTAGATATGATGAAGATGTAGATTTAAACTGTTTTGCCATCGGCCCAGTACACCAGATCGGAGTTGCACATGTATGAAAATTCTGCGTTTTCTTTCCTAAACAAAGTTAGACCCCAAATCAGACAAGTCTGAGTTCAGTTAAATTACCACACAGAACAGGCCATTTGCACTAAGAGGTCATGTGACATCGTTTTTAAGAAAATGAAAGTTACATGATTTTGGCTTGGAAAAACGATCAGTGGGTCATATCTGAAACAAAATAATAGTGATTTGGTTTTTCAAACCAGCACCATTTTCTTAAAATGAGCAAGTTCGTAGCTGGTCACGTGACCAGAATGCAATATTCAAAATCATGAATTACCTCTTTCTGAACACAAATTTTGCACTTAAACTTCAAGGAAAATGTTGAAAAGATGGTGTGGTAACATTTGCAGCACATCTGAGCTTAACTATCAAACATTTAACAAGATACAAGCAGAAAGTAGTTTTGGCCGCCATGTTGGAGGGCAGGAGTATGCCCTCCAACATGGCGGCAAATACAAATCATACTACTTTGTTGAAATATTAAAGTACCATAAAATGTCTCCCTTAAATGTGATTCCTCTCAAATTTTGGGTGTAAGATAATTTTTACATACTCTGTCAATTTTTGTCATCAGCAAGATTCCAACTCATTGTTTAAAGGATCATTGGTTATGTGACCTGTTAGTGCAAGTGGCCAGCCATCACACAAGTCTAATGCCCCATTTACACCAAAACTTGACCTTGTTTAAAAGCTGTTTAGTTTTAAACATTGCTTTAAAATTGTTTCCTCCATAAAAGCTGCCCCCTGACGTTTCTCAACTAGAAATTTGGAAGAAAAGGAGCACAAGTCAACATTTTCTTGAACTCTGTGTGTCGGGGGGGGGGGGGGAGGACTGTGGTGGGGAATAATTGGGCATTTTGCATATCACATCTAAAATTAAAAAAATGTTGATGCCCCATTGGTCATCGCATACAGTTCCCCAGTGACCATCAGAATATTTCCACTCATCCTTCACTTTCCCTCGCTCTGTCTGCCAGTCATACCATTTAATCTTAGAAATATTGCACCTTAACATTTCGTTATTTCAATGCTATGATCTAGAAGGACAGCTACCGGTGTGTCAGTTCAAATCTTTAAACTTCTTTGAGGACAATTCCACGGGGGGAGCAGTGGGGAGTGGGTTCTGGGTACTCAGGATTTCAAGTGAGCAGGCTGATCGAATGGAGGCAAAAATCAAACTCCCCAAAACCCTTGGGCTTCCAACAAAACCCACCAAAAAAGCAAAAAATAAACCCCAAGAAAATTCCATGTTGAAACTCTGAGCCTTAACCCTTTAAGCCCCAATATCCACATACAAATTCTCCAAACTGATCTTTATACGTTTTCTTAAGGAACAAGTTGAGAGAATTTGATGAAAGATCAAAGCATTTTCTCTTAAGGTGATTCCCTGGTTTTGCACTGCGCATCTCTTACTGCGCATAACAAGATGGCCTCTGTAAAAAGGAGCATGTGAAGTAACATTATTAAAATGAAGTTGACCGAAGAGAAACGCTATTGCAATTTTTGCTTGCGGTTGTTTCTTGCCGAGGTGAGACTCAATGTGGTGGGAATGTGCATAACGTAAGCAGTACGCGTGTTGCTGAGTTCGACTTCCTCACGGAGAACCTTGATAGTGGATGTTTAATTTGTGCTTATTCAATTTGATTTTCATTTAAATGCTTTCTTTGTCACATTGTGTCCTAAATGTGATATCTCGATGTAAATTCTGTAAAAACGGATTTTTTAGTACTTTCTTCCCCCTTTTGCATACATTCTATTTTTGAAACTCGCCCCAGTCCTCTCTCAAAAATCAAGGAAAATGCATTTGGTGCCCACTTTCTGCAGCTCTACCGCAAAAATGAGTACGGTGACCCCCATTTTTATATCATGATTTTAGTAAGGACAATGCTTCCTTTCGGTGAGAAAAAAATTGGCACAAATCTATGTTCAGTTTTTTGGCAATTTTACTAAATTGTACGGATTGAGCTATCACGTGTCCCGAATAGCGCGTGTCCAATCTAATTCTACTTTGGAGCGTAAAGTAAAAACAAGGGCATTAAGAGGCATATTTTTCTGGTACGTAAGTGGATAAACAATACATTAAAGTCAAATTCTGTGCGATACCACATGGATCATTGAAAAAATCTTTTCTTTTTGTCTAGTTTTGGGCTGCGCGTGGTTTTTGTCAAAGGGTCCAAAATAGCCTTATTTGTCAGCATTGTGACGTCAAAACGAGCACAGTGACCCCCACTTTTTATTACCTTTTTATCATCTTCTTGACTTGTTACATCAGTGTACCAAGTTTCATCTACAATCTATGTTAGGTTCTTTTACCAGGGAATCACGTTAAGTGATCAATTTATTAATTCTCATAACCAAATCTCTTGACAATCAATGGATATGGTTAGGAGAAAATTGATGTTGGACACCATTGCGACTTGAAGGGTTAAACATTTCCAGAATTTGAATGAAAATTGAATGTTTGTGTTTGTATATTCATCATAACATGTGAAGTTATCTTTTCTGCAGCTGGTAGCACGGTTCTTGTGTCAATCTGCTGGGGATTGCATGTGGTCAATATTGCACTCCAACTTCATGCTATTTTACTTGGAAACATTGCTGATTGGTCTTTTCATATCATGGGGAGTTAAGATGTTTTCCAGTGTCAAAATACATAAAATACAGCACATGCACAGGGTGCATATCACTGTGCATTTATATTGTTTGATAACATGTGATATCAAATGTTTTCTCAATGTCCCGAAAATATCTCATATTTCCCGAAACACTTCCCAGGTTTCCCGATTCCCAGCAAAATCTCCAGATTCCCAGAATAAATTTGTTTTTCTCCCGAAACAGTCCTTGTTAGAGCTATCACCCCCCCCCCCCATTAAAATTGTTCGATCATCCCCTTCACATGAAATCCAGAGTACCCCCCTGGGATAAAAGCCAGTCATTTACTTTTCTTTTACTGATTTTCATTTGATGAAATTGGTTTAACTGCACATTTTTTTGTTGGTGTGAGTAAGGCCTAAGTTCACTTTGCGACATTTTCATTTTCCAGAAATGCTAATCAGCTCTAATTTGCTCAGAATAAATTTTGTATGAAAGACGGCTCTACATGTATTAAATTTTATAGATATAGCCTAAAATTCTAATTCTATGTTCAAATAATTGTTGGCCTATATTCCTCCCCTACCCTCTATAGAACAATGCTGTGGGTTTCTAAGAACAAACCAAATTTTCCCCAGTCCTCCTGGCTCTATTTTCCCTGTTATTTGCTGTAATATATAATTATGCATTTTTGACCAAGGTCAGGATGGCAGGGTATTGGCCAAGTTTGAACTCTTTTGTGGACTGAGACGAAGTCAACTTCAATAAAAGTACAGAAAAGAACCAGCTCAATATCCATGCAGCAATCTTGACCAAACAACTTTGGTTAATAAGGGATCTATTACCATATATGGCCAAAACCAGAACTTTTTCTAGTGGGACAAATGCTGGAAATCCTGAGCGCCCCATCTTACCCACTCAGGGAGGAGGCGGGGCTAGTCTCCCCTCGTTTTTTTTTCTTCGTGAATTTTTCTCCCGCGTTCTACTATCTGAACGCAAAGAACAGGCTATACTAAAGGTCATAAAAAAAAATTGAGCAATGAAAGTATACCCTTTACCATTCAAACAACAACGCTCAGATGATGCTTTACAATGCTCAGATGACCACGTAAAATGGTAGTTTAATCTCTAGAAGGAGACCTAAACAAATAGTGTCCCCAATTAGTACATACTTGCTAAAACACTCAAGTAGAGTCTTCTTTTTTTAAAATCCTATTGGAGACCCTTGTCATAGGCTCTTTAACACACACTGGGAAAAAAAGGGCTAAAAATCAGCCACAAAGGTGTTCACAGTATTCTTTACAATATGCATGGAATGTTGGCAATATAAACAAATTCGCAATCTTTGAAAATTTAAATCCGCTAAAGTTAAGTGCCTAACTCTGTATCTTGTAATTACCGTCCTCTTATCTTTTTATTTGGCAGTGGTTTGACCACAGGAACCCCAACAATGCAGCAGGATTCAAGGTATGTAGTCCATTCATAGTGTTGAGAATTTTGGGGCGCTTGCTCCATGGTATTAAAAAATTTAAATAATTATCTATATAAAGGAACAAGTTTGTGCTCCGTTCTACTTGTCAGGAAATTGTCAAAACAGCTGGAAGTTCAAGCACTTGTGCGCATTCACAAATGGTAATTTATTTTTTCAAGGTTAATTTATGTTGGAAATGTGAGAAGGGAAGGCAAGAAAAATAAAAACGATAAGAAAGAAAGCACATAGTATTATTCAGGTGGTTATTGCTTTTTCTGATGTGGTGGCTCCTAAAAGAGCCGTTTGTTTGAAAAGAAGTGTCGCGCTTTACTTCTTCTTAGCTGGAGATTTTTTGGCGGCAGATTTCTTGGCGGACTTTTTAGCGGCAGGTTTCTTTGCGGGTGTCTTCTTCGCAGGTTTCTTGGCCGCTGGTTTCTTTGCTGCCGGCTTTTTCGCTGCCGATTTCTTGGGTTTTTTACTTGGTGTCTTCTTCGCTGGCTTCTTTTTAGCCGCTGCTTTCTTTGCTACCGGTTTTTTAGCCGCTGGTTTCTTTGCTACCTTCTTGGCGGCGGGCTTCTTTGGCTTCGCTGGTTTCTTCTCCTTCTTTTCCGCCTTGGCGACCTTGAAGGAGCCAGATGCGCCAACACCTTTGGTGTGTATCAACTTTCCACTCGCAGCACCTCTCTTGAGAGCCATCTTCAAGTGTGAGCCGACCTCACCAACCTTGTAGTTGGCTTTGATGTACTTCTCGATGGCTTGGCGAGAAGAACCATTTCGCTCTTTTAGAGCGACAATGGCAGCCTTGATCATATCAATGTATGGTGGATGCTCAGCTGGCTTTTTAGGCGCAGCTGGCTTCTTTTTAGCTGGTGACTTTGGTGGTTCAACCATGTTGCAAGACTGAAGGATACCCTCGTAACAAGGATTTCAAAATGTGAATTTTAAGCGAGATGATCGAGATTTAATAACACAATGCGGACCACCGTGGAAACAGCAAATCAAGATGGCGTGTGTACTTCTGTGTTAGTTTCCTCAAAGTTTTGTGACATGAAATGAGTAATTCATTCAATACTTTCGCGTAAACTGTAAAATTTAGCTTTTAAGTGATTCAAGCATTAGGTCTAAAAAGATATTTCGATAAACGCGATTGTGCAGTGAGATATGCAACGTTTTATCCCTGAGTGTCCAAGGGTCGAAGAACTATTTTAACTTAAATAGGCGATATACTTTCTGTCGAAACGACTTTACTTCGTAAATCGGCATTCAGACTATAGAAGAACGCCAGTACTTCGAATTTTTACCTAGATTTTTGACATTTAACTACATTTTATACATTTTAACTTCTTTTCTTTGAAAGCAACTAGGACAACATCTATGCACCATGAGCAGCCTATCAGTGCAGTGGAAGCTCTCGTAAGCGGGAACCCTCGGGTCGCGAAAATGGTGTCCATAACTTGGGCTGGCCGCTTACGAGAATGTAAAAATACAGAGTTTGTATGGGAATTGAGAAAAACGAGCTTTTGTGAAGGCGGCCTTAAGTACAGCTGTTTCCCGCTTACGTGTCAGGGGCACCCAACGAGAATATAGTTCAAAACCACATAAACATAGGACACATAGCATTGTTGAACGTACTTTAGTATTTAAACGGTAGATAAAGGCTTAGTTTTTTCCCTAAAAATTTTTCATCTGTTCGGATTTCCTAGCTGAAAGTATAGCGATCCAAAAATTATAGGGATCAAAATTTACCTTTTCGAAAATTTCAGCCAGAAAAAAGGCTCCCGAAAATTCTAGGTGACCTTTTTGGGGTAAAAATCCGTTAAAATGGGCAATGATACGATTTTTTTGAAGTTCGAAAATCCTAGGAGAGTCAGGCAAGCAAGCAATTTTTCAGAAAATGATCCGAAAATTCTAGACCTCAAATCGTCTTCCGAACAGGTAATTTTCCGAAAATTGTCGTTGGGTGCCCCTGACGTGTACCGACTGTATTCAAAAGAGCTTACTGCGAAAGCTGGTGCCTTCGGCGCCTTTTGTTTTTTTGCCTTTTCAATTTTAAGCACCTCAAGAGAAGATTTACGGCCTGACAGGTAGAGTGAGAAAAATTTTTAAGACAGAAGTCGTTTATTTAAGCCAAACATCTTAAAACAAACTCAATAATGTCTTAACTTTACCGTATACACATCTTAAAACTGAGCCTCCTTGCAGTCCACCTTTTCTCTTAAAATCCGTCCTGTTCTTATCCCAGCCAGCGCGATCCGAAACAACCGGCATACAAGGACGTTACAGTAGTCTACAGACAGAACAAAAGAGTCAGCAGCCTCCTATTTTTTTTCTTCTCTGGCTTACGCCCTCATTTATTGCTACTCGTGGCTTCACCTTTCACCGTTCGCCTGCATAGCTTACGCTTCGCGTGGAGTAAGACAAATAAGACTGAAGAGACTGCTCGCAATTTACCGAAAAGCACTTGTTGTATGCTTCATCTTTTAAAGCAATAGACATTATCTACAAAAATTAAAGTGAAATGTTTGTCATCATACGCTGAAATGCACATTTAAAGTTATACAAAGTTACTTCACTTGTGAATTTGTTGTAAAATCTGAATATTTTGTTCAACTCCAAGGTGCCGTTTAGATTTGCATAATTTTTGCGCCAAATTTATTAACCCCGCGATTTCGCTTATAGTTTAGTCAGTTTCTATCAATTGTTCTTGCTTTATCTTATATTTTGTAAAATCGGGCTTTTGTTAGAGTAAGGTCCGGTAAATTTTAAAATCGACTGTTTTCCCAGCTAACCTACACAATGGAAGTCGGGACATGTATGTTCCAACCCAAGCTGTTATTTTTTCTGGTGGTGGGAAATCAAACAGTGTCGAGCGGCAAAGAACGGCGTGTTACCGTCGCGGCTGCAACTAGAAGAACTAAGAAAGAAAAGAAGAGAGGAAAAACCTTCACATTTGCGCTGCTTCTCAGTTCTCTCGAAACCCTTCCCGAAAAAGAAAAAATAAGATACTTGAGAGGCGAATAATCTTTGATTTCCAATTGATACTCAATTGTTGGTTATTGCTTTTATTGATGTGGTGGCTCCTAAAAGAGCCGTTTGTTTTGTAGTGCAAGCAAATCACTTATGCTCGCTCTCCGCGGATTCGGCGGGCCAACTGAATGTCCTTAGGCATGATGGTGACGCGCTTGGCATGGATGGCGCACAAGTTGGTGTCTTCAAAGAGACCAACGAGGTAAGCCTCGCTAGCTTCTTGAAGAGCCATGACAGCAGAGCTCTGGAAACGCAGATCGGTCTTGAAGTCTTGAGCGATCTCTCGCACAAGACGCTGGAAGGGCAGCTTGCGAATGAGCAGCTCGGTCGATTTCTGGTAACGACGGATCTCACGAAGAGCGACTGTACCAGGCCTGTAACGATGAGGTTTCTTGACTCCACCAGTGGCGGGCGCGCTCTTACGAGCTGCCTTTGTGGCGAGCTGTTTTCGTGGAGCTTTTCCACCAGTTGATTTACGAGCAGTTTGCTTTGTACGTGCCATCTTCGAGATTCGATGCAACAGTAACTCGGGGTTAACGGATAATAACGCACAAGTTTTGCAATATAATTTATACATGGCGGGCTACTCCATGATTGGACAAAAACTAAGCGATTTCATTGGATAAGAAAGTAGTGCGCTTCTCTGATTTGAAGATGTTCGATCCGAAGTTACTTTTAGGCCAGTTTTAGTATGAATTTACGTTATCTGTGATTCCTTTCCTTTAAGATAAAAATAGACACGAAAAAGATGTTTGACTGGAGATTGTTTATGAAGTATTTTTTGTGGTTGTGAATATTTATTTATTTACTAAACATGTTCTCGCAAGAGCTAAGAAAGAGGAACACGTATAAAATATGGTAATCAATAACTTGACCCTTGTCACTTTTATCGTAACTAACCAATAGAGAGCAAGCAGCGTGTCTTGTTTTCGGAGAGGTCATTCTTTGCCATATAAAAGCCCAGACATCGTGAATTTGAGTTATTTTTCAGTATTACCGTGTACATATCAGTATGTCTGGTCGAGGCAAAGGAGGCAAAGGTCTAGGAAAAGGAGGCGCCAAGCGTCACCGAAAGATCCTTCGTGACAACATCCAAGGCATCACCAAGCCAGCTATCCGTCGTCTTGCTCGCCGTGGCGGTGTCAAGCGAATCTCTGGCCTGATCTACGAAGAGACTCGTGGTGTTCTCAAAGTTTTCCTTGAGAATGTGATCCGTGATGCTGTGACCTACACCGAGCACGCCAAGCGCAAGACTGTGACCGCCATGGATGTGGTGTACGCACTCAAACGCCAGGGACGTACTCTATACGGATTTGGCGGTTAGATCTTCACGCTACACACTCAAACCAACGGCTCTTTTAGGAGCCACCACATCTTTAAAAGTCATTGCCAATAAAGTTTGCTCTGTTCCTTGTGGACCCATATTTTAGCGCTTTGTACAACCCTAGTATAGTATAATGTAAGCACAGGCTTAGGAGCGTCTTCCCAAAAGAGCAAGATCCATTGTTATTGTTCATTATTGCATAGCCTATAGTTTCAATTGGTCCGGTGCTCCAACCGTGCGTCTTGAAACGTTTGGAGTAAAATCGTTAACTTCTGGGGGAAGCTATTTTGCGGCCAATGGCCCGAGTGCTTTCGGAAGGGCCAAATTTTTTCTGCGAGCGAGCTTCTTAGGCCGCGAAGTGGCTGAACGAGCGACTTAGTCGCGACAAGCGTCCTGCGTCATTAGGATCATCGGACGCCATTAGGCGACAGGGTTCTCTGCACAAAGAGTGGAAACGCGCGATATTCGAATAAACAGAATGGGCTGTTTTGGCAGGTTCGCCGGGTAAATGCGGGCAGGAGTTATGTTCTAGTTGTGGAATACTGACAATATGGTAAGGGGAAAAGGACCATCTTTTGGTCTTCCTTTGCACAAAAATAAATTCATTGCGTATGCCACCTATATAAGCATCATTTTATTCTTTTCAATCTAAAATATTTTATGCGCAGCGTGTGCAGCATCACGATGTATGTAGCTCACTGATGCGTTAACCGCCAGAGTAACGCCGTTAATATGTAAACGAAATTGTAGCCTCAAACAGATCGATCTTCCTAAATTTAAATTGTATTCAATGAGTGATTTAATAAATCGGCTTCGCCTTCTTTAATTCAATGAATATGCTCATTACAGACTAGGAAGAAACTTCCATCACAGAACAACTGAGTGGTCGTGACTTTTATATTATGTGGTGGCTCCTAAAAGAGCCGTTTGGTTTTTTTGACGCCGGGAGGAGCTGTTTAAGCTTTTGGCTTCTTCTCGGTCTTCTTGGGCAGAAGAACAGCCTGGATGTTGGGAAGAACACCTCCTTGAGCGATGGTGACGCCGGCGAGCAGTTTGTTCAACTCTTCATCGTTGCGGACAGCAAGCTGAAGGTGACGGGGAATGATTCTGGTCTTCTTGTTGTCGCGAGCAGCGTTGCCCGCCAACTCCAGGATCTCAGCGCTCAAATACTCGAGCACTGCAGCCAAGTAGACTGGAGCACCAGCGCCAACACGCTCAGCATAGTTGCCTTTGCGAAGAAGACGGTGGATTCGACCGACAGGGAACTGAAGCCCTGCTCGGGATGATCGGCTCTTGGACTTGGTGCCCTTTGCCTTTCCTTTACCGCGACCAGACATGTTAACGAAGCTAGATAGAGAGATGTATCTCAAGGACTTGTTCGTTTCAAAGTTACTTGGTAATCAAGAGATGTCAGAGTTTATACGGCGGGCAAGATTTGGCTAGGATCGAAACGCACCAATCAGATCTAATGATATTTGATATTTCTAAACATGGAAGCAGATGGCGACCTTTGAAATTACCTAGAGCAAACTAACCAATGAAAAATGAAAGAATTCGATCCGTATGTTAATTGATCCCCTGTTGGTTTTGTTATAAATGCAATATTCAGCATGTGCGACTCATTCTCATCCATTCTGATTAACAGATATGGCACCTAAAGTAGCTGGAAAGAAAGGCGAGAAGAGAGCTGGAAAGGCTAAGGCTCCATCTGATGGAAAGAAGAAGAGAAGGGGAAAGAGAAAGGAAAGCTATGCAATCTACATCTACAAGGTGTTGAAGCAAGTTCATCCTGACACCGGTATCTCCAGCAAAGCCATGGGCATCATGAACTCGTTTGTCAACGACATCTTCGAGCGCATCGCTACTGAAGCTTCCCGCCTTGCTCACTACAACAAGAAATCAACCATCAGTTCTCGCGAGATCCAGACAGCCATCAGGCTTCTTCTGCCCGGTGAACTGGCCAAACACGCTGTCAGTGAAGGAACCAAAGCTGTGACCAAGTACACCAGCAGCAAGTAAACTCACTTAGTGGGTTTACCGCCAAAACAAACGGCTCTTTTAGGAGCCACCAAATGTTATTAAAGTCATGACCAATTCGTGCAATGCATACTGCCGTCTCTCAAACTTTCAGGTTATTTCGGTCTGAATTTCATTCTGTGCTGTATAATATTGCTAAATATTGTCAGTTTTCGCTTTAAACTCGATTTTTTACGACTTATCACATAGCCATGTGAAAATTTGTTTGCCAAACTTTAACCTGCGAGCAAGCTCTCTTATTTGGGCGAGTGAAGCGAGTCTCGCGACATCCTCGGAGACCCAGGGGCAGATAGTGGGGACGAGGGAAAGTCCAAACGGGCGGAAAAATATGGCGCGAAGAAAAGTAAAGATCGCCGTTCTTTACTTTTCTTCGCGCCATATTTTTCCGCCCGTTTGGACTTTCCCTCGTCCCCACTATCTGCCCCTGGGTCTCCGAGGATGGTCTCGCGAGAACGCGCGGCAAAAATGTTTTTACCGTTACGGTTCCACTTTGCTCGAACGCGTGTCAACACATGAACTTGGCAAGTTTCTATACAATTTTCGCGGTAAAAAACCTGTAACCGATTTGCGTGTCTTTGTTTTAAAAGTGCAAGCAAGGTCGCCCCGTCTTTTTCACTGTTTGGCTCTCATTTCATTTTTCGCCAAAACCGAAAATCCCGTTCCTCGTCGTTCGGTCTTTCTTTGCCCCGAAACCACACGGAAACGCTAGCGCTCGCGTGACTCTTGCGACTTCTTCAGGGAGGGTTTCCTCGCGGGCTAGAAGCATTTGAATTTGTAACAGAAATTGTCAGGACCAGTGTAAACGAGGTCGAGTGGCTCTGAGGAAAGAAAACGATCACAAGCGTTCTAGCTCGCGGTCTGGCGAAATTCGCAAGAGCGCGACGTGAGCCACAGGTAACCCAAGCTCAATATGAGAGTACGTGGGGTTGAAGCCTGTCTGAACAGGCTGTCTATCGTAATTTTCAAAATGGCCGTCATTATAACGGATTTGTATGGGAATTCAGGTAATAGATTCGAGAAGATAAATACTCGCATGAATTTTCTATAAACTCGGGATAAATGGAATCGCCTAAATCGGGAAAATAACCACACAGGAATTACACCAAGTAACTTAGGCAAAGCGTATTTTATTGAGAATTCCTGCGAGTACCTGAGTTCTCATGCAAACTTTTTATAATGACGGCCATTTTGAAAATTACGTAACCGCAGGAGCCTATTAATCGGCTCCTGGCAACCGTAAGTACTCTCATATTGAGCTTTTGCCGCCTGTGCTTCTCTTCCTCCGAAACGTTTTTCTCGGCAGGTGAAACTAGAAACCAGAAACGAAAAAATCGGATATTCTCGCAGGCTAGATGAGAGGGAGAGAGGAATATATGTCTAAAAGTTCCGTGCGTACCGTATTTTTCCGAGATTTCCTTTTCAGTTGACAGACCACGCGACATGCAGGACATCAAAGACGTGAAACCACAGGTAGACCACCCTCTGTTTGGGTTGCAGAAGAAATTCAGATGAACATTACAGACCAAAATACGGATTTGAACCTAGTAAATATGTCAGTAAAAGCTTAAGCGAAATGTTAACTTGTCATTTGCCGTGTTTTGTTTTTTTTTTCGCCGTTCCCCGAGCTCAGGGTCTGGAACTTGAAGTCCTGATCCGGCATTCCCGCTGCTGTTTTACTAAAATCTCGCATCCTGCCCGTTTTTCGTCGCTTTCCGAATCCCTTCTTTTGTTTCCTCATAACAATATTTTTAATATTTTTTTCCATTATAGCATGCCATTTTTTCAGCGATTTTTGAGGCGAAAAAAAGAGTTAACTATTTTTATTGATTTAAAAATCACTGAGGTGGGCTCATTTCCCGACGGAAGAGCGCCTGGTAATCGAGCCTACGCCTGGTGTTCTGACGCGGCAACTGTGCAATTTTAAATTTTTCTGTGTTTAGTCTAAATACTGTATTGAATTTTTAATGTAAACGTCACCAAGGTGACAGGCACAGCTATGTTAAGAGAGATGTATATTGTCAATAAATAGGTAGTTTCGTTTTAAAGATGTTGGCTGTTTTTGTTGCTGTCTAATACTCCCAGTGGCTAAGCAAGCCTTTAGACTACTTTATTATCGCTACAAACCCCTACCCTTTATCAGATCCTGTTCTGCACTAGACACCATCTTAGAGTCAGATCAAATCCTACCGTACTCCAGATTACCGTTTTTTTTTTTAATCTCCTGGCTCCTAACTATCGCTTCTTTAAAAGGAGTTGGATGAGAAGGGCAAGCGCCTTTCAAGTTATTATTAAAGTGACTGGAAGTTTTTTCTATTACACACATTTTATAGAAACTTTCGATCCCGCCCCTCCAGTCTCATAAACATTTATTTGATACAATTCAAAACGGCTTCAAACTGACGCTGAAGAAGAAGAAGAAGAAGAAACTTGATTAATTTATACCGCTCAGGGTAGCCCCTTCAGACGCAAAAGCTTTCTGTTATCAATGGGAGCCCTGAGCAACAACGCACAAAAACCACACTAAACATATAAACACTACACTAATACAGGTAATAATATAAATAGAAAACTATTTTCAATTAAAAGATTAAAAGATGTAAAACACGAAATATCATCAAGATAATTCGTTAAAAAGAGGGCAACCATAATAATAGAAGGATCTTTTTGCAGGGACCGCGCAGCAAGTTTTCGAGTGGGGGGGCTGAAGAAGAATGCGTGAAGGAAAATTTTTTGGGGGGGGGGGGCATGCTTGTGGATTTCTATTCAATTTCTCTAAAGTGACGGAGAATGCGAATAACGATAAAACTATTGATTTTTTTCCACATCTTTAGTGATGTTGCTATCGGGGCTGAAAATTCACCACCACTAAATTGAAATATCATAGATTGTTATGTTATACTACTGATATCAACCTTTAATTACTATAAATAAGCCAGAAATCCAACGATTTTGCTTGAGCTGCCTTGAACTCAAGGCTGTATAATTACTGAGCAATTATTGCACGAGGCTGAGTATGATATGAAGTGTTATGCAGATCGAGAGGGTTATCCGCCAAAGCCGAAGGCTTGAGCCCGGTGGATAACACCCTCCAAGATCTGTATACAGCTAATTCGAGAAAGGTTGTCGGAAAAAATGTGCACGCGACAATCCTGAAAGGTAATATGGGATATGATCAATACACTGTTCCTGACACTGTAGCTGTTGAATCTTATCTATTGTTGCTTTCCTTTAGCATTTGCAAGCATACGTCCATTTTCTCTCATGCTATTCTTTCAAATTTCTTTGAAGAACAAAGAACTCAAAACTACCCACAATACCTTTCGGGATTGTCGCGTGCGCTTTTTCCGACAACCATTCTCGAAATAGCTGTATCTTCATATCATACGAAAGCCGAGTTCAATAATTGTTTAATTATTCATTCAAAATATTTACACGGCAAATCAAAACGGTAACTGAAAATAATTTAGTGAATCAAAATTCAATTATAGAACAGATTCAGAAAAACGTAGCAAAAATTATGCAGAGTTTACTCACCAGATAAAGAAGGTTTTCCATTTTGTTTGGAAAAGTAATCAGAAATTTTAAGAGATCTCTTCTTTGCATTACTAGTGGTATGTGAAGTCTCGTCGTTTATGTTGCCGTGTACCATGTGCACTTCTTTGTTCGTAATAACCGCCGGATTGAATGTTCCTTGATGACCAGAGCTATACACAATTCTGCGGTTTAAGTACTTTCGATGACAAAATGTTTTTATAAACAGACCGCGTTCAACAAAACTTGCAATTGGAATGCTCAACGAGCCGTGAAGCCTGACATCAAAAGAAGGACTTCGCGCTGATGGAGCTAAAATCAGGACGCACAATAACAAGAGAAACAATAACTTCATGATCTTCCAAAAATCAAGGTTGAAACTAATAAACAACTTGTTTGAGAATCGCCTTATAAACTAAACCCAGTTATTACTTTGGATCGAAATTGACCAATTGTAACGACTAATGCTTCATTCTGTCTATTTATCTGCGCGTTTGTCTTTGCCAGTAACTCTGGTCACTTTCGAATTAACGATTTTTTGCTATTTTTCCGTCCGTTACTTTTGTTAAATTATTTTCTGTTTAATTTATTTTATTCTTGCAAAAAAGTGGGGGGGCTAAAGCCCCCCCAGCCCCTCCCTCTGCGCGGTCCCTGTTTTGCAATTTCAGTTCTCACAGCAGGCGGATGTAAGAGGTTGCTTTGTCTAGTAGCGCGCGCCTGGATTGTATTATTACGTTTAAAATATTGTTTAAAATACTGGGGACATTGAAGGGAAAGAGACAGTAAAGAACACAATAAAAAACACAAGGTGAGTCATTTTTGTTTCGAATCTTTTCAAAAAGCGGAATTTAGAACGTATTTTGTCTATCACCACACGTTTCTCATGATAACATCCAAGAAAACTGGAGTACCTGTGGTCCTGGGTGACGCTCCTGGTGACGTAATGAGTTGGCGCCAAAAGTTTTCATTCGCGACAACTGGGTTCGGTTTTACTTTGGTTTTACCCGAATGAAATGAGCGTGGGGAGAAGAAGAATGAACTTTAGTGGTACAACTCGCAGATCAGAAAAGGTAGGTTTGTGTCAAAGGTTAACACTTCATATAGCGAGTTGGTGAGCTTACGATCAAGTCAATTTGGTACAAATAGTTAGAGTTGTTCTTTATAATTAGATAAAAATGGCAAAACGTGTCTGGCATCAAACTTTAGCTTAGATATGATGAAGATGTAGATTTAAACTGTTTTGCCATCGGCCCAGTACACCAGATCGGAGTTGCACTTGTATGAAAATTCTGAGTTTTCTTTGCTAAACAGAGTTACACACCATATCAGACAAGTCTGAGTTCAGTTAAATTGCCACATAGAACAGGCCATTTGCACTAAGAGGTCCTGTGACATCATTTTTAAGAAAATGAAAGTTACATGATTTTGCCTTGGAAAAACGATTAGTGGGTCATATCTGAAACAAAATAATAGCGAATTGGTTTTTAAAACCAGCACCATTTTCTTAAAATGAGCAAGTTCGTAGCTGCTCACGTGACCAGAATGCAATATTTAAAATCATGAATTACCTCTTTCTGAACACAAATTTTGCACTTGAACTGCAAGGAAAATGTTGAAAAGATGATGTGGTAACATTTGCAGCACATCTGAGCTTAACTATCAAATTAATGTTTAACAAGATACAACCAGAAAGTAGTTTTGGCCACCATGTTGGAGGGCAGGAGTATGCCCTCCAACATGGCGGCCAATACAAATCATACTACTTTGTTGAAATATTAAAGTGCCATAAATTGCCTCCCTTAAATGCATTTCCTCTCAAATTTTGGGTGTAAGATAATTTTTACATACTCTGTCAATTTTTGTCATCAGAAAGATTCCAACTCATTGTTTAAAGGATCATTGATTATGTGACCTGTTAGTGCAAGTGGCCAGCCATCACACAAGTCTAATGCCCCATTTACACCAAAACTTGGACATGTTTAAAAGCTGTTTAGTTTTAAACATTGTTTGAAAATTGTTTCCTCCATAAAAGCTGCCTCCAGACGTTTCTCAACTACAAATTTGGAAGAAAAGGAGCACCACTGTGTGTGTCGGGAGGAGGGGAGGGAGTGTGGTAGGGAATAATTGGGCATTTTGCATATCACATCTAAAATAAAAAAATTGTTGATTCCCCATTGGTCATCGCATACAGTTCACCAGTGACCATCAAAGAATACTTCCACTCTTCCTTAACTTTCCCTTGCTCTGTCTGCCAGTCATACCATTTAATCTTAGAAATATTGCACCTTAACATTTCGTTATTTCAATGCTATGATCTAGAAAGACAGCTGCCGGTGTGTCAGTTCAAATCTGTAAACTTCTGTGAGGATCGACAATTCCAAGGGGGGAGCAGCTGGGATGGGTTCTGGGTACTCAGGATTTCAAGTGAGCAGGCTGATCGAATGGAGGCAAACTCAAACTCAAAAAAACCCTGGGGTTTCCAACAAAACCCACCAAAAAAGCAATAAAATAAACCGCAAGAAAATTCCATGTTGAAACTCTCAGCCTTAAACATTTCCAGAAATCATTAAATGATATAATGCGAAAAACAAAAACATTAGAAATTGAATGTTTGTGTTTGTATATTCATCATAACATGTGAAGTTATCTTCTCTGCAGCTGGTAGTCCTTGTAACAACACTCAAAAAACCCAAAAACATCTTTAGATTGTTTTGATTAACCAAATAAATCCCTTCTTAATCAAGGTATCCAAAAAATACTTGTCAAATTTTCCTACCTAAAAAAATCCAGAATTGAAAATTACAAACGTAAAATTATGGGGGGTGACAACTCTAACAAAGGCTGTTTGGGCAGTCCTATTGATAACTTTATGTCCTCCCGGAAATTTGGACGACCCTTCCGAATTTTTCGGTGGCATTCCCCATGTTAAATGTTTAACTTCCCAAAATTGTTTTAACAATTAAGATTAAAATTAGAGTTTTTTGTAGCTTCTTGTTTATTATGTAACTCGTTAATTACCTAACCTTAGTTATTTTTTCTTTTAGAGGAGTTGAACACTGAGGGTATCACGTTAACACAGAAAGAGTGTCTAAAACTAAAATCGTTGTTTTTTTGAATCACCGGCGAATCAGGCGAGCACTGAAGGGGCAAGGCACTAGTGGTGTCTGGGGCCATGCTCCCCCAGAATATTTTGAAATCTTGGTGCTCTGAAACGCCATTCCCAGTGTTCTGAGATAAAAAATTTTAAAAGCGTGACTTCGAGTAGAAGTAGTCGATTTTATTTTTATTTTATGCAGTTTTTGAAATTGCTCTGGAACCGATATCACTATGTGCCATGCACCAGCACGGTTCTTGTGTTAATCTGCTGGGGATATGCACGCAGTCAATCGCACTCCAACTTCCTGCTATGTTAGTTGGAAACATTGCTGATTGGTCTTTTCATATCATGGGGAGTTAAGCTGTTTTCAAGTGTCAAAATACATAAAATACAGCACATACACAGGGTGCATATCACTGTGCATATATATTGTTTGATAACATGTTCAATTTCCCGAAAATATCTCATATTTCCCGAAAAACTTCCCAGGTTTCCCGATTCCCGGCAAAATCTCCAGATTCCCGGAATAAATTTGTTTTTCTCCCAAAACAGCCCTTGTTAGAGTTGTCAGCCCCCATTAAAAATGTTCGATCCTCCCCTTCACATGAAATCCAGAGTACCCGCCCTGGGATAAAAGCCAGTCATTTAGTTTTCATTTACTGATTTTCATTTGATGAAATTGGTTTAACTGCACAATTTTTTGTTGGTGTGAATAAGGCTTAAGTTAACTTTGCAACATTTTCATTTTCGAGAAAAAATGCTAATCACCTCTGATTTACTAAGAATAAATTTGGTGCGAAAGATGACTCTACATATATTAAATTTTATAGATATAGCCTAAAATTCTAATTCTATGTTCAAATAATTGTTTGGCTATATTCCTCCCCTACCCTCTATAGAACAATGCTGTGGGTTACTAGGAAGAAACAAAACTTTCCCCCAGTCCTCCTGGCTCTAATGTCCCTGTTATTATTTTGCTGTAATATATATGCATTATCGACCAAGGTTAGGATGGCAGGGTATTGGCCAAGTTTGAACTCTTTTGTGGACTGAGACGAAGTCGACTTCAATAACAGCACAGAAAAGAACCAGCTCAATATCCATGCAGCAATCTTGACCAAACAACTTTGGTTAATAAGGGATCTATTACCATATATGGCCAAAACCAGAACTTTTTCTAGTGGGACAAATGGTGGAAATTCCTGAGCGCTCCATCTTACCCACTCAGCGAGGAGGCGGGGCTAGTCTCCCCTGGTTTTTTTTTTCTTCGTGAATTTTTGTCCCGCGCTCTACTATCTGAACGCGTGGAACAGGCTATACTAAAGGTCATAAAAAAAATTGAGCAATGAAAGTATATCCTTTACCATTCAAACAACAACATTCAGATGATGCTTTACAATGCTCAGATGACCTCGTAAAATGGTAGTTTAATCTCTAGAAAGAGACCTAAACAAATAGTGTCCCCAGTTAGTACATACTTGCTAAAAAACTCAAGTAGAGTCTTTTTTAAAAATAAAAAAAAAACAACCTTTTGGAGACCCTTGTCATAGGCTCTTTCACACAAACTAGGAAAAAAAGGGCTAAAAATCAGCCACAAAGTTGTTCACAGTATTCTTTACAATGTGCATGGAATGTTGGCAATATAAAGAAATTCGCAATCTTTGAAAATTTTAATCTGCTAAAGATAAGTGCCCAACTCTGTATCTTGTAATTACCGTCCTCTTATCTTTTTATTTGGCAGTGGTTTGACCACAGAAAGCCCAACAATGCAGCAGGATTCAAGGTATGTAGTCCATTCATAGTGTTGAGAATTTTGGGGCGCTTGCTCCATGGTATTAAAAAATTTAAATAATTATATACATAAAGGAACAAGTTTGTGCTCCGCTCTACTTGTCAGGAAATTGTCAAAACAGCTGGAAGTTCAAGCACTTGTGCGCATTCACGATGGTAATTTATTTTTTCATGGTTAATTTATGTTGGAAATGTGAGAAGGGAAGGCAAGAAAAATAAAAACGATAAGAAAGAAAGCACATAGTATTATTCAGGTGGTTATTGCTTTTTCTGATGTGGTGGCTCCTAAAAGAGCCGTTTGTTTGAAAAGAAGTGTCACGCTTTACTTCTTCTTAGCTGGAGATTTTTTGGCGGCAGATTTCTTAGCGGACTTTTTGGCGGCAGGTTTCTTTGCGGGTGTCTTCTTCGCAGGTTTCTTGGCCGCTGGTTTCTTGGCTGCCGGCTTTTTCGCTGCCGATTTCTTGGGTTTTTTACTTGGTGTCTTCTTCGCTGGCTTCTTTTTAGCCGCTGCTTTCTTTGCTGTCGGTTTTTTAGCCGCCGGTTTCTTTGCTACCTTCTTGGCGGCGGGCTTCTTTGGCTTCGCTGGTTTCTTCTCCTTCTTTTCCGCCTTGGCGACCTTGAAGGAGCCAGATGCGCCAACACCTTTGGTGTGTATCAACTTTCCACTCGCAGCACCTCTCTTGAGAGCCATCTTCAAGTGTGAGCCGACCTCACCAACCTTGTAGTTGGCTTTGATGTACTTCTCAATGGCTTGGCGAGAAGAACCATTTCGCTCTTTTAGAGCGACAATGGCAGCCTTGATCATATCAATGTATGGTGGGTGCTCAGCTGGCTTTTTAGGCGCAGCTGGCTTCTTTTTAGCTGGTGACTTTGGTGGTTCAACCATGTTGCAAGACTGAAGGATACCCTCGTAACAAGGATTTCAAAATGTGAATTTTAAGCGAGATGATCGACGTTTATTAACACAATGCGGACCACCGTGGAAACAGCAAATCAAGATGGCGTGTGTACTTCTGTGTTAGTTTCCTCAAGGTTTTGTGATATGAAATGAGTAATTCATTCAATACTCTCGCGTAAACTGTAAAATTTAGCTGTTAAGTGATTCAAGCATTAGGTCTAAAAAGATATTTCGATAAACGCGATTGTGCGGTGGGATATTCAACGTTTTATCCCTGAGTGTCCAAGGGTTGAAGAACTATTTTAGCTTAAATAGGCGATATACTTTCTGTCGAAACGACTTTACTTCGTAAATCGGCATTCAGACTATAGAAGAACTCCAGTACTTCGAATTTTTACCTAGATTTTTGACATTTAACTACATTTTGTATATCTTAGCTTCTTTTCTTTGAAAGCAACTAGGACAACATCTATGCACCATGAGCAGCCTATCAGTGCAGTGGAAGCTCCCGTAAGCGGGAACCCTCGGGTCGCGAAAATGGTGCCCATAACTTGGGCTGGCCGCTTACGAGAATGTAAAAATACAGAGTTTGTATGGGAATTGAGAAAAACGAGCTTTTGTGAAGGCGGCCTTAAGTACAGCTGTTTCCCGCTTACGTGTACCGACTGTATTCAAAAGAGCTTACTGCGAAAGCTGGTGCCTTCGGCGCCTTTTTGTTTTTTTTGCCTTTTTAATTTTAAGCACCTCAAGAGAAGATTTACGGCCTGACAGGTAGAGTGAGAAAAATTTTTAAGACAGAAGTCGTTTATTTAAGCCAAACATCTTAAAACAAACTCAATAATGTCTTAACTTTACCGTATACACATCTTAAAACTGAGCCTCCTTGGAGTCCACCTTTTCTCCTAAAATCCGTCCTGTTCTTATCCCAGCCAGCGCGATCCCAAAAAACCGGCAAACAAGGACGTTACAGTAGTCTACAAACAGAACAAAAGAGTCAGCAGCCTCCTATTTTTTTTTCTTCTCGGGCTTACACCCTCGATTATTGCTACTCGTGGCTTCACCTTTCATCGTTCGCCTGCATAACTTACGCTTTGCGTGGAGTAAGACAAATAAGACTGAAGAGACTGCTCGCAATTTACCGAAAAGCACTTGTTGTACGCTTCATCTTTTAAGCAACAGACATTATCTACAAAAATTGAAATGAAATGTTTGACATCATACGCTGAAGTGCACATTTAAAGTTATACAAAGTTACTTCATTTGTAAGTCTGTTGTAAATTCTGCATGTTTTGTTCAACTCCAAGGTGCCGTTTAGATTTGCATAATTTTTGCGCCAAATTTCCTAACCGATTTCGCTTATAGTTTAGGCAGTTTCTATCAACTGTTCTTGCTTTATCTTATATTTTGTAAAATCAGGCTTTTGTTAGAGTAACGTCCGGTAAATTTTAAAACCGACTGTTTTCCCAGCCAACCTACACAATGGAAGTCGGGACATGTATGTTCCAACCAAATCTGTTATTTTTTCTGGTGGTGGGAAATCAAACAGAGTCGAGCGACAAAGGACGGCGTGTTGACGTCGCGGCGGCAACTAGAAGAACTAAGAAAGAAAAGAAGAGAGGAAAAACCTTCACATTTTCACTCCTTCTCAGTTCTCATTTCTCTCGAAACCCTTCCCGAAAAAGAAAAAAAAAGATACTTGAGAGGCGAATAATCTTTGATTTCCAATTTTATCGTGCTCAGCCGACACTACTTTGTGTTTGATGGTTATATCGGGGTGGTTATGCATCTAATGCCCGGTTCAGACGCCGTGCTTCTCCTGAGTCGAAAAACATACTACACTGCTAGCCCGGCCAGAAACTGATTTGGACTTTAGAGCGACTTTGGTTTGTGTTTTCTTCAGGCCGAGTTACTAACTTGACATGTCTTCTGTCTAGTTGGTCGTTTTCAGACTGAGATAAAATAGTTTATTTTTCACGAATTTTCCACTCTATATGTTTTACCGGAATCCAAATACCGCTAACTCGGTCGATTGAAATTACAAATGCGCGCCACATTGAAAAATGGTAGGAGACGAAGCTCCCCTTTTCTCTAAAATGGAAAAAAAGTTGATGACTTAAGATACTCAATTGTTGGTTATTGCTTTTATTGATGTGGTGGCTCCTAAAAGAGCCGTTTGTTTTGTGGTGCAAGCAAATCACTTATGCTCGCTCTCCGCGGATTCGGCGGGCCAACTGAATGTCCTTGGGCATGATGGTGACGCGCTTGGCATGGATGGCGCACAAGTTGGTGTCTTCAAAAAGACCAACGAGGTAAGCCTCGCTAGCTTCTTGAAGAGCCATGACAGCAGAGCTCTGGAAACGCAGATCGGTCTTGAAGTCTTGAGCGATCTCTCGCACAAGACGCTGGAAGGGCAGCTTGCGAATGAGCAGCTCGGTCGATTTCTGGTAACGACGGATCTCACGAAGAGCGACTGTACCAGGCCTGTAACGATGAGGTTTCTTGACTCCACCAGTGGCGGGCGCGCTCTTACGAGCTGCCTTTGTGGCGAGCTGTTTTCGTGGAGCTTTTCCACCAGTTGATTTACGAGCAGTTTGCTTTGTACGTGCCATCTTCGAGATTCGATGCAACAGTAACTCGGGGTTAACGGATAATAACGCACAAGTTTTGCAATATAATTTATACATGGCGGGCTACTCCATGATTGGACAAAAACTAAGCGATTTCATTGGATAAGAAAGTAGTGCGCTTCTCTGATTTGAAGATGTTCGATCCGAAGTTACTTTTAGGCCAGTTTTAGTATGAATTTACGTTATCTGTGATTCCTTTCCTTTAAGATAAAAATAGACACGAAAAAGAGTTTGACTGGAGATTGTTTATGAAGTATTTTTTGTGGTTGTGAATATTTATTTATTTACTAAACATGTTCTCGCAAGAACTATGAAAGAGGAACATGTATAAAATATGGTAATTAATAACTTGACCCTTGTCTCTGTTATCGTAACTAACCAATAGAGAGCAAGCAGCGTGTCTTGTTTTCGGAGAGGTCATTCTTTGCCATATAAAAGCCCAGACATCGTGAATTTGAGTTATTTTTCAGTATTACCGTGTACATATCAGTATGTCTGGTCGAGGCAAAGGAGGCAAAGGTCTAGGAAAAGGAGGCGCCAAGCGTCACCGAAAGATCCTTCGTGACAACATCCAAGGCATCACCAAGCCAGCCATCCGTCGTCTTGCTCGCCGTGGCGGTGTTAAGCGAATCTCTGGCCTGATCTACGAAGAGACTCGTGGTGTTCTCAAAGTTTTCCTTGAGAATGTGATCCGTGATGCTGTGACCTACACCGAGCACGCCAAGCGCAAGACTGTGACCGCCATGGATGTGGTGTACGCTCTCAAACGTCAGGGACGTACTCTATACGGATTTGGCGGTTAGATCTTCACGCTACACTCTCAAACCAACGGCTCTTTTAGGAGCCACCACATCTTTAAAAGTCATTGCCAATAAAGTTTGCTCTTGACTTATATTGTACCGCTTTGTGCCCTAGTATAGTGTAATGTAAGCACGGGCCTATGAGCGTCTTCCCAAAAGAGCAAGATCCATTCTTATTGTTCATTAAAGCATAGCCTATAGTTTCAATTGTTCGGTGCTCCAACCGTGTCTCTTTAAACGTTTGGAGTCATTAGGCTGTAATTTATAGTTGTTAGTCCAAGACCTGTATTGCTTTAGTTGTTGAACTGTAAATGGGATTCTCTGCACAGAGCGTGGAAACGCGCGATATTCGAATAAACAGAGAATTTGCTGTTTTCGGTTTTCGCAAGTTCGCTGAAAATGCGAGGAGGAGTTATGTTCAAGTTTTAGAATACTGACGATATGGTAAGGGGAAAAGGACCGTCTTTTGGTCTTCAATTGCACAAAAATAAATTCATTGTGTATGCTACTTATCTTAGCATCATTTTATTCTTTTCAATCGAAAATATTTCATGCGCAGCAAGCACGATGTATGTAGCCCATTGATGCGTTAACCGCCAAGAGTAACGCAATTATATCTAAAAGACATGGTAGGAACGGACTCTACGCCTTCTTTAACTCAGAGAATATGTTCCTTACAGGCTAGGAAGAAACTTCCATCATAGAACAACTGAGTGGTCGTGACTTTTAAATTATGTGGTGGCTCCTAAAAGAGCCGTTTTGTTTGTAAGGCCAGAACAGACTGATCAAGCTTTTGGCTTCTTCTCGGTCTTCTTGGGTAGAAGAACAGCCTGGATGTTGGGAAGAACACCTCCTTGAGCGATGGTGACGCCGGCGAGCAGTTTGTTCAACTCTTCATCGTTGCGAACAAGTCAAGTCAAGTCAAGTCAATCTTTATTTAAACACGGTAAAATCCATCAGGAATTTAAAAAATTAAAAATAACCTAACTATCCTAAACAAAATTCAAAAGTTTGTTAACATTAAATATGAACATTAACTTCTTTTAAATTGACGTTGACAGGGAACAGAGAAGCTATAAGTAAAGCTGAAGGTGACGGGGAATGATTCTGGTCTTCTTGTTGTCACGAGCAGCGTTGCGCGCCAACTCGAGGATCTCAGCGCTCAAATACTCGAGCACTGCAGCCAAGTAGACCGGAGCTCCAGCGCCAACACGCTCGGCATAGTTGCCTTCGCGAAGAAGACGGTGGATCCGACCTACAGGGAACTGAAGCCCAGCTCGGGATGATCGGCTCTTGGACTTGGTGCCTTTAGCCTTTCCTTTGCCGCGACCAGACATCTCAACGAAATTAGTGAAGACAGAGAGATGTATATCAAGAATTTGTTCGTTTCTAAAGTACTTGGCAGTCAAGACATGTCAGAGTTTATACGCGTGGCAAGATTTGGCTAGGATCGAAACGCACCAATCAGATCTAACGATATTTAATATTTCTAAACAAAATATGATGCATGGAAGCAGATGGTGACCTTTGAAATTACCTAGAGCGAACCAACCAATGAAAAATGAAAGATTTCGATCCGTATGTTAATTGATCCCCTGTTGGTTTTGTTATAAATACAGTATTCAGCAAATGCGGCCTATTCTCATCCATTCTGATCAACAGATATGGCACCCAAAGTTGCAGGAAAGAAAGGCGAGAAGAGAGCTGGAAAGGCTAAGGCTCCATCTGACGGAAAGAAGAAGAGGAGGGGAAAGAGAAAGGAAAGCTATGCTATCTACATCTACAAGGTGTTGAAGCAAGTTCATCCTGACACCGGTATCTCCAGCAAAGCCATGGGCATCATGAACTCGTTCGTTAACGACATCTTCGAGCGCATCGCTACTGAAGCTTCCCGCCTTGCTCACTACAATAAGAAATCAACCATCAGTTCTCGCGAGATCCAGACAGCCATCAGGCTTCTTCTGCCCGGTGAACTGGCCAAACACGCTGTCAGTGAAGGAACCAAGGCTGTGACCAAGTACACCAGCAGCAAGTAAACTCACTTAGTGGGTTTACCGCCAAAACAAACGGCTCTCTTAGGAGCCACCAAATGTTATTAAAGTCATGACCAATTCGTGCAATGCATACTGCCCTATCTAAAACTTTTAGGTTATTTCGTTCTGAATTTCATTGTGCTGTATAATATTGCTAGATGTGGTCAGTTTTTGCTTTAAACTCGATTTTTTATTACTTATCATACGCCATGTGAAAATTTGTATGCCAGACTACTCGTTCGAGCCACTACTTGATCGGATCCCCCTCTATATATCCTTATCGATGCCGTGTAAAAGATTATAAAATAGTACGAGGGGAAACTTATTTTCCTTAGGGGTAGTTGTGCGAGCCAAATTATACGATCTGTTTATTCTTTATTTTACGTTTTGACACCATGTTCACACGGGTCAGGACAAAATTCTTAACGAAGACTTGTAGAGACAGTCTATTGCTCGTTTCGTATACACGGTATCTTCCAAACCGCGCATCTTAATCTGCGTCGAGCAAATATAATTTTTGCACGGCAAAAATGTTTTTACCTTATGATTCCACTTTGCTTGAACGCGTGTCAACACATGGCTTGGCACGTTTCTGCACAAGTTGCGCGAACCGATTCGCGTGCCTTTGTTTTCAAAGTGCAAGCAAGGTCTCCCCGCCTCTTTCACTGTTTGGCTCTCATTTCATTTCCCTCCTAGCAGAGGTCTCTCACGACGAGGCAAAAATGAGAGACCTCTGCTAGCAAGGAATCATTTCATTTTTCGCCAAAACCGAAAATCGCGTTCCTCGTCGTTCGGTCTTTTCTTTACCTCGAAACCAAACGGAAACGCTGGCGCTCGCTTGACTCTTTCGACTTTGCTCGCGGGCTAGTAGCCTTGGAATTTGTAACAGAAATTGTCTGGACCTGTGTAAGCCTGTGTGTAAACGAGGTCGAGCGGCTCTGAGGAAAGAAAACGATCACAAGCGTTCTAGCTCGTAGTCGGCTACACAGCCGTTTTTATAGTCGTGGGGTATGGGGCGCCGTTTGTAAAAAAAATGATTTAGCTTAATTTTGTCATTTTTTTCGTTATTTATTAAATAAAGTTTTCTGATATGATATCATACGCCAATGATTTGATATAATAAATGTTGATTTCAAATCATGCGTTTATGATTTGATATAATAAATTATTATTTAAAATCATGCGCTTATGATTTGATATAATAAATTCTGATTTCAAATCATGCCTTTATGATTTGATATAATAAATATTGATTTCAAATGATAAGTTTATGATTTGATATAATAAATCCTGATTTCAAATCATTCGTTTATGATTTGATATAATAAATCCTGATTTCAAATCATAAGTTTATGATTTCATATAATAAGTTCTGATTTTAAATCATAAGTTTATGATTTGATATAATAAATCCTGATTTCAAATCATAAGTATATGATTTCATATAATAAAAATCATTATTTGATATCAGTAAAACCATGATTTAATTTAATAAGTAATAAGTAACCGCGTGACTTGGCACGTGGGTTACTAGCGCGGGAATAATCGCAAACATGGCGACACAACCAGATCAGCTATCGAGGTCAATCGCTTCTAGGGTCTCTAGAGCCGTAGAAAGGGCGGTTGACCAAGCTTTGGCATCCCTTCCGAGCCTTCCTGGCAATTCAGGTTTTGCTGCTGCGACACAAGAGGTATGTAACATTGATGTATCGGGGTGGGGGTACTCTCATACATTACCTTTACGGGTATATGTGCCGCCCAACGGGGTCGTGATTTTGAAACTCCTGATTTAGAACGGGGTATCCATTTCAGAGGCGTTTTCTAGAACGGGGTATTAAAAAATTGTGGATCATGGCTTTATCTTCTGCTTAAAATTGTTGCTGATTATGAAGAAGCATCTATTTGATGTATAAGTCGAACAAATAAAGAAATATCTTTTAAAAAAACAGGGCTATTTCAATTTACGAACTTTCTAGAACGGAGTATAGAAAATCGGCCCATTTCTAGAACGGGGTATCAGTTTTAAGGCGAATTCTAGAACGGGATATAAAAAATTGGCCCATATCTAGAACGGGGTATCAATTTTGGGGATATTTTTTTTTAGAACGGGGTGCCTATTTGGAGTCCTGGCGGCACATACCCTCCCCCCGAGGATGTATCACTGCTGAAAGCTATGACCATATTTACGAGGAAAGAGGACTTTTGGACCTTTCGCTTGTCTGGCGCATTGCGTGACACGCGCGGCTTACTTTTAGATGTGTTTGCTTCCTTTGTTATGTCCTTTTAGTAGCCATACTAAAATAACATACAGCTAATGATTCTTTCTATTTCACAAAGTGAGGCGACAAGACAGTTCGTCATAGAACAAGAGATCGAGACAAACAAAGGGCTATTTACACCTCAACACCGGGAGGAGAAATTATTAGTTAGTGACATCGATCCAAGCGTCCTTGGCGAACAAAAATCATTGTACAGGCGTAACATTGAGACTCTGGTTTGGCGACAAATCGCAGTAGCATATATATGTTCGGAGGGGATGCCAAAGCTTGGTCAACCGCCCTTTCTACGGCTCTAGAGACCCTAGAAGCGATTGACCTCGATAGCTGATTTGGTTGTGTCGCCATCTTTGCGATTATTCCCGCGCTAGTAACCCACGTGCCAAGTCACGCGGTTACTTATTACTTATTAAATTAAATCATGGTTTTACTGATATCAAATAATGATTTTTATTATATGAAATCATAATACTTATGATTTGAAATCAGGATTTATTATATCAAATCATAAACTTATGATTTAAAATGAGAACTTATTATATGAAATCATAAACTTATGATTTGAAATCAGGATTTATTATATCAAATCATAAACGAATGATTTGAAATCAGGATTTATTATATCAAATCATAAACTTATGATTTGAAATCAATATTTATTATATCAAATCATAAAGGCAGGATTTGAAAAAATAATTTATTATATCAAATCATAAACGCATGATTTTAAATAATAATTTATTATATCAAATCATAAACGCATGATTTGAAATCAACATTTATTATATCAAATCATTGACGTATGATATCATATCAGAAAACTTTATTTAATAAATAACGAAAAAAATGACAAAATTAAGCTATATCATTTTTTTTACAAACGGCGCCCCATAATTTCTAGAACGGGGTATCAGTTTTAAGGCGAATTCTAGAACGGGATATAAAAAAATTGGCCCATATCTAGAACGGGGTATCAATTTTAGGGGATATTTTTTTTAGAACGGGGTGCCCGGGCGCCACATACCCCTCCCTCCCCCTTTTTGATTAACAAAAAAATCATTATTGATGTCTTCCAAGCGCCTCATCTATTTCTTACATGTTGCACTGCATCATTAGTTAAGGGGATTGCGTGTTAATCGGAAAGCTATGACTATATTTACGAGGGAAAGAGGACTTTTGGACCTTTCGCTTGTCTGGCGCATTGCGTGACACGCGCGGCCTAGTTTTAGATGTGTTTGCTTCCTTTGTTATGTCCTTTTAGTAGCCATACTAAAATAACATACAGCTAATGATTGTTTCTATTTCACAAAGTGAGGCGACAAGACAGTTCGTCAGGGAACAAGAGATCGAGACAAACAAAGGGCTATTTACACCTCAACACCGGGAGGAGAAATTATTAGTTAGTGACATCGATCCAAGCGTCCTTGGTGAACAAAAATCATTGTACAGGCGTAACATTGAGACTCTGGTTTGGCGACAAATCGCAGTAGCATATATATGTTCGGAAGGGATGCCAAAGCTTGGTCAACCGCCCTTTCTACGGCTCTAGAGACCCTAGAAGCGATTGACCTCGATAGCTGATCTGGTTGTGTCGCCATCTTTGCGATTATTCCCGCGCTAGTAACCCACGTGCCAAGTCATGCGGTTACTTATTACTTATTAAATTAAATCATGGTTTTACTGATATCAAATAATGATTTTTATTATATGAAATCATATACTTATGATTTGAAATCAGGATTTATTATATCAAATCATAAACTTATGTTTTAAAATCAGAACTTATTATATGAAATCATAAACTTATGATTTGAAATCAGGATTTATTATATCAAATCATAAACGAATGATTTGAAATCAGGATTTATTATATCAAATCATAAACTTATGATTTGAAATCAATATTTATTATATCAAATCATAAAGGCATGATTTGAAATCAGAATTTATTATATCAAATCATAAACGCATGATTTTAAATAATAATTTATTATATCAAATCATAAACGCATGATTTGAAATCAATATTTATTATATCAAATCATTGACGTATGATATCATATCAGAAAACTTTATTTAATAAATAACGAAAAAAATGACAAAATTAAGCTAAATCATTTTTTTTACAAACGGCGCCCCATAGTGGGGAGGAGCGTTGCGTGACGACACTAAAAACGGCTGTGCAGCAGACTATCTAGATCGCGGTCTGGCGAAATTCGCAAGAGCGCGACGTGAGCCACAGGCCGCCCAAGCTCAATATGAGAGTACTGCGTGGAAACTCGGGATAAAGGAAGCCGCTTAAATCGGGAAAATAACCACACAGGAAGCAAGAAGACACCAAGTAAACAAGGTAAAGCGTATTTTTTTGAAAATTCATGCGAGTATTTATCTTCTCGAATCTATTACTTGAATTCTTAGGCAAATCCTTTAACACTGACAGCCATTTTGAGAGTTACGCAACCGCACGTACTCTCATATTGACTCGCGCTGCCTGAGCTCCTCTTCCTCCGAAACGTTTTTCTCGGGCGGGGGACTCCGCATATGAAAGGGGTGGAGATGCTCGTCGGAAATTTTGAATTCAATTCCGGGGGTTTGGGTGGGGGGGGGAGTAGTGAAAAAAGAGCGTCTAGAAGATTTTAGATTTCCAGAGGCTGGCATCTCTGTACTCAACAGTTACATTTTAATACTAAAGTAGCCTGCGTTGTTAACGTCGAAAGGCGAGGGAAGCGAGAGGGAAAAAGTGCAAAGGTAAACGTGCCTCCCGAGGTTCGCTCTGCTTCAAAATAGTGTGGACAGTTTAAATCTTAACTTATAAACTTCTTAAAACGCGGCGACTTTAAAATCATTTTTTCCGAACCGATCGATCTTTTTTTTTTCCTTATGGTGCTAACAGTTTGGTGATTTTGTAAAGATGAAAAACAGGGTAACCATTAGAGACTCTATCCCTGCCAAATCCCTGCCCCTTGTGGCGTGGGCCTGCAAACACTCAGCAACTTTGCGCCGTCGGAGTATGCTCAATAGTCGATGGCGGAAAAATTTTCCATCAGGTGGGGTAGGGTCTTGGGAAACAACGAAATCGCAGTTAATGAACCTTCAGACTGTTTTGAAATGTTTTGAAACCTCGCAAAGATAAATGTTACATTTCGAGTACAATATCATTCCAAAATCACGTTTTAAAATTGGACTCTGAAGTTCGGGTTCGTCATCATGTTGCATAGGGAAGCTACCTATCAGGGTAGGCTGGGGCTAGGCTGGCGCTTTTCTTTACATGGAATTCTCTCTTATAACTTCCGGTGTTTTTTTTCCAGGAAGATGTTAGAAAGTGGGGGCCTTCCCGACGCTTACAATTTTACGTTGTGACGCTATAGTTGGTATTCTTTTAAATTGAAAGTGATACTCTCAGAATATAAATGTGCAAAGTTTTCATTCAGCGGAAACGGAACCTTCAAACGTAGGAGTGAAGTCCGTGAGGTTTTGAAGTTGACATAAATTTCATTCATCAAACGTCTTCCTGCTTTGTCGACTTCCCGCTTCTGCACGATCAAGCTTTATTTCTCGTCCGACAAGATAACGATTACTTTAAGGTGAGTCTTAAATCTTGATTTCCATCATATTATAAAACTGAGCTAATAAACATGAGCAAGTCTTTTGTTTTTCCTTTATATTCCATGGTCGTTTTAAGCTTATAAGATACAGATAATCTTCGATTCACTTGGTTATAAAGAAATCATGCAAGAATTCTCTACTTCGGGGAATTAAGTTAGGTCATTTTCTTGTTTTTCAGTTTTCTGTTGTGGACTACCTGAAAGTCGAAAATGAAGAGAGAATTAACTGAAACCGTAGTCGTTTAAACATTGTTAGTTTACATGCTTTTCAGAGGCATATAGTTGACTCTCAGAAGTTCAGGATGTATTTTGCATGTGGCTAAAATGGTAGATCTTTATTTATGACACTTAATTAAGCCAGCTGGAAAATACTTGATTAATAGGATATAATTTTTAATATTTTAAAAGTGATCCCCTGCAACATAATTTTTACAAAGGTCTATTGACATTACCAAATCTCTATCCTTGTATTAAACTCAGGATATGATCACACCATAGATGAATATCTTTTAGCACTAAAATCATACTGGATAGGTGGAGCTTCTGCTCACACACAAGAACAGTGATTTCAGCACAATTTCTGTGGTAAAGTGACGCTAGCCACGGTGATCTTCACATATTGGATACGAGTTCTGTACTGTACTTTCGTGAAATGTCAGACCTTTCAACTCTCACAGTTTGACTGTGAGACTCCCGGTTTGGGCAGTCAACTCACGGTCTCAGGATTTAGCCTCCAAATCTCACAGTGAATCAGAAACTCTGTCAATTCAATTATGGTAGGAACTGCGTAAATGATATCAAAAAAACCGTCTCCATATTAGACATATTTGTGTTAGTCTAATTTTGGAGGGAAACCTGAGTCCAATTCCAACCTCATTCTGGTAAAACATATATATATAGGTTGAATAAGGTTGGTGAGAAAGCCCTTATACATGTAGCATACTCACTTCTACTCGCAGTCCTATTCGACCTTGATAGTAAAACAGAATCTTCTCATCACTGCGAAAAGAGCAACAAGACAGTACAACAAAGACCCCTAATAGGGTAAAAAATGACAACGAAAAAATAATCTGCCTTTTTGGTTTTATTTGGCACCAACACCAGACTGTCGTGGAAGTGAATAAGAAGGAGTGAAGACTGAGAACCCATTAAGATGAAAGTAAATATTTGGGAGCAAGGACTAGGATTTAGTGCACCAAACCCTCTTTGCCACAAGGTTCATTGTGTGTGTGAACAACTTGCTCCAGGCCTGGGCGGTTGCTGTTCATACTATACTGATGTCTCTTTGTGGCGGCACGAATAGCTATCCAGTATGATGTGAATATCGATTCAGCACAGGGAACCTGAATGCTGTATTAGCCAAAATAATCAGTTGTTTAATTTACCTCAGTCCTGAGTCTTTATGAGTCGTTTTGGAAGTGATTTGAGTCTGATCAGAGGTGGTTTAACATTGCTGGTCTCAAATTCTGTCTGGTGTGGCATAATTAAAAACTTCTGCGAAATCAACACTGAAGAAAAACAATCAAGGTGACAAAGCAATCAGCTAGTGTTCCAATGTATTATTTGTGATGAAATCTGAGCTCAGGAGATGTGTACAAACAGTCAACTATATATTTGTAAACATGACTGCACTGTTTTGATTTGTACACTTCATTATGATCATAACTCAAGTAATCTTATAAATAAAATAATTGGACAGTCCTTGAAGTTTGAGCAAATTTTAAGACAGAGAGAAAATATCAGTTTATCCTATTGTTACTGTTGTTTTTGCTGTTGTTTATATCCTTAGATGTATGTATATGGTTGCTCAGAAACACTGACCAGCCTCATAGTGATACAGTGTGGGTAAAATGCATGAGATTTTTGCGTCTGTATCACCCTAGTTTCCAATGGCTTCCAAACATTGAAGAAGATATTGCGACAACTTCCAAGCTCTTTGAAAGTTCCCGGAGGACTTTTCAGGCTCAGATATGCCCCTCTCCTTTGATAGATACAGTCGTGTACTGGTGAATTATTTCTGTTATTATACATTGTACTGTCTGTCTTCTCATTAGCTGTAAAGAGCCTACAGCTAACTTTAGAAATCAGTTCAACCTACAGATTAGTTATCTGCTAGCAGATTGTAGCGATTACATCATTGATACGCATGACTTAATAATTGACTACCAATGTAACATGACCATTTAAGAATGAGATTACAGTGAATTACATCTGAGAGTGAACACATGTATTGTCTTCCTTCGTCTTACCCAATCATTACATTGGTGACGAGACATTTCCAACCATCACAGCAGCCCCAGTCCTTATTCCGTACCATCCAGAATGCCCAATCCTCATTATCTGTGACGGAAGCCCAGAGGGATTAGGAGGAGGACTGTTTCAGAAGAACGGAAAAGGATTTCAACCAGTACACTAAGTGAGCCGGACCTTAATTGACACAGAGAAGAGATACTCTCAAATTGAGAGAGAAGCACTGGCAGCAGAATTCACAACAACAAGGCTCCAGATGTACCTGCCTAGCACACCAAAACTCCAGTTAGCAACAGACCACAAGCCACTGCTTCCACTATTCAACAACCCAACAGCTAAACTGCCACCACACATTGAAAGACTTGCCCTGAAAATGCAGAACCTCAACTTCGAGGTGATTCATATCCATTGTAAAACCAACATAACTGACTTGTTGTCCAGACATCCACTGCCAGAAACAGGGACCGACCACCTCGAGAAATATGTCATGGCCACTGTCCAATCAGAGCACGCTGTAGTCCTAGACAAAATCAAAGAAGAAACCGCAAAAGGCAGAGAGCTTACAATTAAGTTTGCTGAAGGCATGCAAACAGATAAATGGATCAAGACTGACCAAAACCTCAAGCCATACTTCGACCTGAGAGCAGAGCTATACATGGCAGACGGACTGATCCTAAGAATTGACAGAATCATTCCCTCTGAATCACTGAGAGACAAGATTATCCAGATAGCCCACAGGCACGGACACCTGGGTATCAGCAAGACCAAAGAAATGCTACACCGAAAGTATTGGTTCCCTGCCATGAACTATCGCATTGACACCGTTGTGAGCACTTGCTTTGACTGCCAGATAGCGACAAACACATAGCATACAGAACCAGCCAAAATGACCAATTTGCCAGAGATACCTTGGTAAACCATTGAAATCTATTTCTGTGGACCATTCCCAAGCAAAGAGTATGCACTGGTCATAACCGACCAATACTCAAGATACCCAGAGGTCGAGTTTGTCTTCTCAACAGCCATCAAGCCAGTGTGACAGAAGATGAAAAAATCTTCGTCTCTCAGGGAGTTTAAGACCATCCAATCAGACAATGGACCACCGTTTAACTCTGAAGACGTCAAAGAGTTTGCAGTGGAAATGGGGTTCACACACAAAAAAGTCACACCACGACATCCCAAAGCCCAGGGACAAGTGCAAGGCTTCAACAAGCTCATGAATAAGACAGCCGCTATAGCCCGGACAGAAGGTGTTGATCTTCAGGCAGCAAACTATGACATGCTTCAACCATACAGGGAGACGCCACACCCAGCAACAGGGACTGCGCCATACAAATAACTCATGAACAGAGAAATCCGTACATGACTTGACCACTACCCAACAGAAGAGATCTAACTGGGATGAAGAAATCAGGAAACGAGACAGCAAATACAAAGAGAACGTAAAATCTTACCGTGACCGAAGACACAGAGCCAAAGAGCACAAGTTCAACGTCAGAGAGGCGGTTCTTTTGAAATGCGACAAGAAACACAAAGGAGACACCCCATTTGAACCGTACATCTACATGGCCACAAAGGTAATTGGCTCCACGATCCATGCCTAGAGAGTCAATGATGGGAAAACAGTATGCCAAGATGCATCCAAATTCAAGCCACTCAGAACAACCTACATCCCAGCAAGAGAGAAACAAAGGAAAACACCTACTGCAAGACCAGTAGTACCACCAGCAGCTAAATGCCAAGCAGCACCAGCCACCGCCCAGGAAAACAACACCAGCAGCAGTACCAACAGTTACCCAAGGCATTGTTACCCAACAAGTGCCAATTGAGACAACGCTTACCAATCAAACCCTACCACTGCCACTGTGCAGATCACAACCACCGAGCAAATCCACATTTGATGGTCGTCTGAAGGACTACACCAAATAAACGTTGAATGGACTTTGAACATTGATCAGATGCTATCAACAATGATTATGAACACTGAACACTTGTTTCGTTACTGACATTGACTGTGATTGTTATTTGATTAATATGATCTTACAGTACCAACATTGAATATGTATTACTGATCAGGCCCATGTTAAGTATAACCGAGAATTAGTTTAGACCCCATTGATTTTGAGGAACTGATCTGAAGAAGGAGGAGTGTAGTGATTACATCATTGATACACGTGACTTAATAATTGACTACCAATGTAATAACATGACCATCTAAGAATGAGATTACAGTGAATTACATCTGAGAGTGAACACGTGTATTGTGTTTCTTCGTCTAACCTGCTCCTTACTAAGATAACTGACTGATCTGTACTAAGATTACAAGCTTAATGCATGATTTCTAGTAACAATGTTATATCAATTCAGGTTCCTCGCAATGATGTGTTTGTCATTTTTTTTTTACATTGTATTAAAAAAACAATTATTAGATTCGTTTTTTGTGATATCTTAAGTAATCAAGTGTTATCATGCCAGCCTCAGCCTTTAGCTTGGCTAGTGATAATACTCACCTGTACCTTGATTATTCCGGATACCGCACGCAAAGAAAGTCGTGTCTGATATCCCAGGGCTAGTGGATTTTGCTGTTGGGCTAGTGATTTTTGTTATAACTTGCCCGATGGGCAAGTGATGTTTTTTGGGGAAATTTAAAGTACAGAAGGATTGTAATCAATCCTGCAAATCAAAAAGAGTTTTGGGGCTAGTACATGCTAGCTACAGCTTGCCCTAAAGGCAGGCTGTAAAACTCTTTGCACCCTTGGATATAACAAAAACTTCATCCAATATTGTTTATAATCATAGCTGTAACAAAATTCTCAAATCTGATTGGCTATCAACTGCCCTGATTTCAGCCTTAGTAGGACAATTTAATAGGGCAGTAGGTGCCATCACGTTTGCGCTTGAACGGATTTTAATCACTGCTAGCAAAAAAAATTGGAATTTCTTCTGTGTTGATTTTTAAAAAGAGCCTTGTATATCACAAATTTTGTTAAAGTTCTGATTAATTGGTGACAGAAGTTTGTGTCGTCCAATTCGGTCTTTAATCATAACTATAACAAAATTCTCAAATCTGATTGGTTCTCAACTGCCCTGATTTCAGCCTTAATAGGACAGTTTAATAGGACGGTACGCATCATGCCTAAGTAATTGGACAGTACACGCCATCACGCGCGTGCTTAAAGGGCTTTTTTTTTTCATTGCTAGCAAAAAATTCTTGGAATTTCTTGTGTTTTGATTTAAAAAGAGCCCTATATATCACAAATTTTTTTTAAAGTTATGATTAATTGGTAACAGAACTTCGTGTCGTCCAATTCTGTCTGTAATCATACTCGTGATTAAACAAATCAGACTCCCGCTACGCGGTCGTCCGATTTTGTTAATCACTCGTATGATTACAGACCGAATTGGACTCCACTCAGTCCTGTTACCATTATTTATTTGCTGTTTATAATATACTGACAGCTTGTTTTCTGTTTATAGTTGGATGTATTGAACATGGCATACATGGAACTACAAATAAGAAAGCTCCCTTATGGCATTCTCAAGAAATTAGCAGATCAGCTTGACATGGAGTCGGATGGTCCTCGTGACTGGAGGGCCCTCATCAGTGTGATGCCAAGTACTATGTATTCAAGAGAACAGGTACATAGTATAGTTTAACAAGAGAGCTCTTACAATCGGCATTTAGTCTCGCTTGCTTGGAGACTAGGAAAGAAATGAGCAGGTGATTAATTCTACACAAAACAGGATTTTCTCGTGAAAGGGTTTTTCACTTTCTACTGTAATTTGTCAGTGGTACTTTTTATATCATATTCAACAATTTGTTTCTGAATTGATTAAGTACATGTGTTAGCAACAATCGGAAACGCATCTGCAGTCGCAGGCTATACGCCTGCATAATTACACAAAAATTCAAGGGCCTTGATTCGAGAGAAATTACATCATTGCCAGAGATAAAAAACGTGATGAGAACTGAGTGATAATGCATCATTTCAAACATAGCCAAAAGACTCATTTGCATACAATTATGAAAGTTTACAACACTCACGATTGAAGTTTTGCTAATTCTTCTTTTTTTTTCGACCACTGAAGTGTTCACTTGTTCCAAAGTAATCAGTGCTTTCAAGCGATACAATTCGTGGACTTACCTGTTCCGGAAAAGCTTTAAATTTAATCTTTCCCAAGCTTTCTGTGCAAAACATGCATGGCTTTGGTCATGCAATGATTCTTATTCCTAGTTTCCACAGTCGCCGCTAGGAATTAACGCCTGGGACCACAACCGCCTTTTTGTGTACTAAATACACTTGCTTATGCAAGCGAGACTAATAATATTTATATTGCGTAGACTTGATTTTCAGGTGTTGTGAATGGACACCTTCTGTTGGTGGACTTGTAAATGGTCACCAAGCTGCAGTCCCAGCAATTTTTCACCTACTTTTTTAATGTCTTATAAGCTGTCATGGACATCCTCAGAAGCTGAAATAAACTACCTTAAGCAGACCATCTCGAGTAGCATTTGCTATAAAATGTCCAAATTCTATTCTACTTAATGGTGAAATTTGGAATTTAATTGAAACAAGAAATTATTTCCATTTTTCTTGATTTTCAAAAATAATGCCACTTTTTAAATTTTACATCTGTCATTGCAGTGTGATGGTTATGAAAGTTTACAGCGATAAAACGTGTCTGTTACAATTTATACGTTACATTGCGTTGGAATACAAAACGCTACATAAATATTTAAGTTATCAGAAAAATTGTAACAGGCACGTTTTACTGCTGTATTTAAACTTTCATAACCGTCACACTGACAATGATGGATGTACCGTGGAAACATGTTTGTTAAAATTTAAAAAGTCGCATTGTTTTTGAAAATTTCTACATTTTTGCAGCTGTCTTGACCATTTGCTTGATTTGCTTTATTTAGCTTATCGCATTTTATAACTAATGTTGACCTGAAACCTTTGAAACTATGCTTAGTTTAGTGGCCTCTGTCCCCTGCATTAAAAATACAAAAAAATATGCGAGAAAGTTGAAGTTTGAGAATTTATTCACTGATCATGAGGCTTGTGTTTACTTATATAGTAAAGATTTCACTGAATAAACTTAAGTGTAACCCTTTATTTCAAAAACATCTTGCTCCTAAGTTAATGTATTTACAGTGTGACTACTGAAACCAGGGGGCACTTGGAAGAAGATTATCCAATCACAACGTTTTTTGAAAACAAAAGATTTTCAAGTGTTTATTGGAAATGGACAAATAAAATTCAAGGTTCAACTAGGCAACTGTTAAAAACTTTAAAACCATTTGAACTTACTTGATCTCTCATGAAACAACCCTAAAATTATGAATGTTGTTGGTCTGTTTGCAAAGAACTTGAGAATCTTTTGTTTTTAAAAACATTTTGATTGGATAATCTTCTGCCTAGTGCTCGAGTTTGAGTAGTCTCACTGTAAGTAACACAGAAATGTAAAGAAAAATAAACATTTAAAATTATTTATATTAACCTTTAATATTTGCTTCTATTCTTACCGTTTAGGTTTCATCGTTTGAAAATCAAAGAGCAAGAATGGTAGGCAGTCCTTCCATGGCTTTGTTAACAGACTTGGGCCAAAGGTGCAAGACTGTCAAACAGTTGGTTGTCTGGCTAAAAAAAATTGGCCATGATACAGCACTAGACATCTTGGAATATCATGGTAATGGAAATCTACTTGTATAATCATTATCAGTAATAAATAAGGTGGAATATTTTTTGTGTATGTCTTACATCCATCCAGTACAAGTGATTATTTGTGTAAATTTCATTATTCATTTCAGGAAAATTTGCTTTAAGGTTTGCAAAGTTATCTCGTTTAGCCCTTTTATCTATCGTAATTTAATTTTTCTCTCTAACGTGTTCAAGGTCACCCAAATTTGTAAGTGTCTGCCTTGTTGTTTTCCTTTCCTGTGTTATTTTATCGTGGTCCATTGCTTTTATTAATTTTGTATTCCTTAGCAACTTTAATTTTGTTTTATTTCAGCAAAGTACGTTGCAATTGTAGTTGATGTACATGTACATGTTATAAAGGGCATATTAATGAGACTATACATGTACTTCCATAGTTTTTTTCTAGAGGGTAATTCTGAGAGTATTAAGATTACACTGTTCACATTCAGTACCTTGTTGTTTATCTATAATGCGTGACAAATGCCTGTGTCGATCTTTGGACAATTTACAGAGGAGGTGCAAATCACCGAGCAACCCCAGTCACAGCCAGTCCGTGTTGGTTCAACTGTGACCTTGAGATGCAAGGCCACAGGCTACCCAGCTCCACAATATCAGTGGGTGAAGGATGGAACAGAGCTTCCTGATGGGATTGATGAAGAACTTACCTTTGATCCGGTTACTTTGCAAGACAGTGGCAAATATGTGTGCATTGTGTCCAACAGAATGAATGCAGAAAAAACCAACAAAGTGGAGTTACAAGTTTTGCCATCACCAGGTTCGTTAATAGAAGTTTTGCAGGTCACCCTACAATATCAATGCCCATGTTATCTAAATTGCATATATCCCCTCTTTCACGACATATTGTTAGGCCAAGTTTCTAGAGGGGTCGGTTACAGTAACTCTAAACCCGGGTTTAATTTAACTGCAAATTGCCATGATCAAATACACCTGGGCTGGATTTGCACTAATTGTTGGTTGAACAAATCGACACAGACTGATGTTCATGGGTTGGGGAAAGCAATAAATCTTTGTCAATCCCTTTAGTTGCTTCTGTGATTTTACAATATTATATTTTTTTAAATCCCCACTCCACTCCTTCAAATTGTAAACAATGCTGTGAATGTTTCCCTTCCCGAGGGTCAGAGCATCCAATTTATTCCCTTGTATTAACCGAGTAAGATATTCCCCTGGTTGGTCCAGGATCGTATCCTGGGGCAAGCTGATCACGTGTGCATAAATAAGGTTAAGACATACTTTTAAAATTATTTTGATTTAGCTAAATTTTACGTGTAACCCCAAAAATGTCGTCGTTTACTTTTATCCTTGGTTTAAATTTTATCTTCATTTGTTTTTGGGTATGGTAATGTAGGATAATGAGTTTTAAACAAAGGAAAATAAAATTTAAACCAAGGATAACATTAAACCACAACATGTATTTGGAGATCTTGATGCTTTGAGATGAAATCAATGCCTAAAAGCTGCATACTCCAAAGATCTAAATATCCATCTAAATTATAAATAAGTATTTTAAGAAGAAGGATTCCTCTTAAGCTTTATGATCTATAGCTCCTTTCATGGGCCAATCATTTACCAGGGAACAAAAAATTTAATTAATTATTGATAGTCAAATTTATGTTCATTTAATGTATGTTTTTGCCTTTTTTAGTGCCAAATGGTGATTCCCCTCAAGTAAAACCTCCATATGGTATGTGACGACATAAAAAATTTAAGCAGTAGGAGTCTTTATTGATACAATCAAGTTAATATAAAACTATAATCAAGTGGAGTATTAGATTAAAAATAATTAGTTGTAAATTCCCTTGCCAAATGTTTAAGAGCATTGGTAGAACAGTAACAACAACAACAATAACAAATTTTATTGTACCCAAAAACAAGATATTAAAGATAATTTACAAGTTGTGATATCAGTTAATCAAATAAAAGAAGAGTGAATTCCTGAAATGACAAATAAGTTAAAAATTCCAGGAACCAGTTTCAGTAAGGTAAGTAAAAAAATATTCACAGATGGAAACTGTTTGAGTATCATAATGCAACATCAACATGATGAAGGCATTGAAAGTCACAAACTCTGAATTTTATTCTTGATTATAGTCAATTAAACCAGGTCATCTTTGCTTATTAGTTTTGATCCCCAGTGCTTATGAACTATTTGTTTGTTGATGAGAGGATGAGAATCTGGGGCCATTTGTGTGAAACTGTTGTAATGTAACAGCTAAATGGCCGCATCAGCTGTTGGGCCAGTCATTAAGATTTTTATACTCCTACATGAAAAATTACTGCAATTTGATTGGCGTAGAGCAGTGGTATTTCAGCTTAATTTGAAATACCGTATTTATTCGAATAAGCGCCCAACCTTGAATTAGCGCCCACCTCGAATAAGCGCCCATCCTAAAGGCAGAAAAAGTTAATAAGCGCCCAGTGAAAAATCCCTCCCACACAAACCCAATAAAAGATAATAAGAGACCCCCCGAAGACGGAGTTTTCTTCAAGTATTTTACTAGAACCTTGTTTTGTTAGTATACCATTTATTGTTTTGTTGCAAAATAAACATACTTCACTTGCTGAGAATGGTGAAAATTTAGCATGCCCACTATCAAGGTCCAAAAATTTAATAAGCGCCCAGGGCGGTTAATCGAATAAATACGGTACCTACATGTGAAAATTACAAACCTTTTGCAAGTAGTAGTATAAACAAATAATAGCATGATTTGTACGTGATATTTGGCATAAATACCACTTGTGATATTTCAAAATTGTCTCAAATTTCACTCACCTAATGGCTCGTGAAATTACGTATAACAATTTCGAAATATCACTTGTGGTATTTATGCCAAATATCACTACAAATCATGCTATTACCTATACAAATAGAGCATCCAGCACCTGAAGATCATTAGGGCCTAATGCATTGAATGAGAGCTAGAATTACAATAGCTGTTAAAAAATTATGCTTTTCAGGGTGTAAAGAAAATCATTTTTACAGCTTGCACGTACCCCAGACGACATTTCAACTAGCCCCAAAAACGTTTTGATGAGCAGAATTGATTTCAAACAATTCACTTGCCCGATAGCAAAATCCATTAGCCCCGGGCTATCGGACACTACTTTCTTTGCACGCTGCTTTTGATTCTGATCTTTATATACATATTGTTTTTTTGTTGCCATTCCTTCATCAGCGAAAAATCCACCTGTTATCATACGTCATCCTCAATCCTACATTGTTCCTGATGGATACCCCTCACTAAGCCTCAGAGTTGAAGTCCTGGAGCAACCTGTGACATATCAGTGGTATAAAGATGGATTTGTGCTTGTACAGCAGACCAGGGCAGAGTTAAATTTCCAACCATTTCATTACAGAGATGAAGGCAATTATTGTTGCCGAGTTGAAAACAGCGCTGGTGATGCACTCAGTAATGTTGCCACATTGCAAGGAGCTCGTGGTAGGTCTCAGGATATTGAAAGTTATTTGGGAATTGATCTTTGCGCAACTTTAAACCACTGGGTAATTTCCGTTTGAACAAAAATTCTGAAAACAATGTCTTGAATGGTTTACAAATTAATTTTGTTAGGAAAGTTCTCTAAATTCTCTGAAAACTTAAAGCTATGTTTTCTTAGCAAATAATTTATAAACGAAAACAATGCAGAAATTCCACATGAAATAAAGTGAAACAAATTCCTGTGAATATTTTTAATTCAGTGCTTTGAACAGGCATGTTGAAATACCAAGCCATATTTTACTAATTGTGTATGTTGTTACTCTGTCATAGTGACCACTTCTCATAAGCGACCACCACTTTGTAAATAACCATTTTGTTTCTCACTCAAATACCTTTTTATACGCTGTAATCTCTCTCGTATAGGCAGCAACTTCTCAGATTTCTTAAATGTCCTTGACCTCTTTTAAGGCCAGAAATATGCATCATTTTGTTTTTGGTTTCTGGTTAGCGACCACTGGGCATGATCACGTATGACTGTAAGAAAATTTGTCGAATGTCACAAATGTTCGGTTTTTAGTAGCGCTGACCCAGAGTGCTAACAAATACATTGTAATAACAGTGTACTTCCAAGAAAAAAGAGAAGTTCACTGACTATCACGGTTGCAAAGAGTTGTCCTTTGCAGTCATGTAAGTGTCTGATATTAATTTTGTTGACTTGAGGCTCAAAATACAAATTAAAGTAATCGAACATTCAAGACTTCGTGTATAAGCTTTTGAATGAGATTAATTGATAGTGAATTGTTAATTACATATATGCACCTCATGTTTCACATTTATCCTAGGTTTTGTTCGGTTAAAACTAAATTTAGGTGATTTATCATTAACAAGTGACAAATTTCTAACTGTATTAATATTCAACTTATTGTAATTGCTGGTAAAAAGAGCAAATTAGTTTCAGGCAGCCAAAACGTTGCCTATTAGCCTAATTTTAGCTTATAAGGTGTTATCTTTATTACTCATGCGCAACTAAGTGCATGAGGTATAAAATGTCCTCCGTTTCTTTTTTTGTTTTTGGTGTCACATTGATGCATGTAGATTTATGCTTGCATACATTTACACACATGACTGTGAATAGACGTTTGTGGTTAGTTGCTGGTGTTTAGCTCCCTCTTGCACCCTTACTTTGCCATATAATCCTGTCCTCAAAATAGTTTGGTGATGATGTTTCAAGACTTTGTCAGGTAAGTCTCCCTTTTCTGTCTGTCCACTGAAACATCGTCTGCAGTCAGGATCATCTCATAGTGAAGGTTGCCTTTTGCCTAATTCCTCATGGTTATCGCCAATGTAATGTAACCAAGGTTCATACAGAGTCTTGAATCCTTGAAAAGGTCTTGAAATTTGCCCAGAAATTTTCCAGACCTGGAAAAAGTCTGGAAAATGGAGACAGCCTGGAAAAATCATAAAAAGTGTTGAGTTTTAATTTTTTTTCAAAGCTACAATAAATGTTTATAAGTGATTTTTTTTTCATTTTGGTCAAATCTTATTCAATCTCACCCTGTACGTTTGCAGCACATCATAGAAAAAGTTTTGGTCCTGCTTTTTATAAGGTCTCTATTGACCTATCTATCTATCTCTTTTGGAAAAAAGTCTGGAAAAAGTCTTGAATTTTGGATCCAAAAATCTGTACGAACCCTTTGTAACCTTGAAGTGGAGTGATTGTTAATGTAGCTAACTTGGAGCATGGGAATTTAAGACCCCAGATCACAGTGGAGTGTAGAATTGTTGGTTCTTGTGGAGGGTGATCAACTGGAAACCCCAGAGAAAACCTCTCCAAATAAGGACAAGAACCAATTGCCACAAACTGAATTCACATGTCACTGTGTCATCTTCAACTCCAGAATTCAAATCCAGGCTACATTGAGGAGGGGTGAGTGCTTAAACACATTCAGGGAGCCCTTCAGGGATGGACTTTGTTTCTTGAAGTGTATCTCCTGGTTCATGCAAGGTAGTGGGTAATTAATTCAGGGGTGTTCCAGTGGGCTCAAAAAGTAAGATCCAAAGATCTCCAAAAGGCATTTTGATTGGCCATATTTGAAAAGAATTAGAAATTAATAGTTGACTCAGGTATTTATGGCACTGAAAATCATCATTCCGCTGAAAGAAAAAGTTCACTTGTGTGGAACGTTTCAGTGACTCAACTATCCCTAGGGAAGCGTTTTGGTGTGTTCCTCTTGTTAATTCCAGAATGTAACATACCCTAACACTATAATTCTTGTTAGATGCCATGTAAAAGGGCAGAATTTGTCCTTTTACAAAGCAGGCTCATTTCTTGTCACCTGCCTCCTCTCTTTCCTGCCCTTAATATTGCCTATAAACCTATCATTATCGAAAAAAACATTTTGACTAGCGAAGGTAAAAGGTGCTAGTAATAACCTCCTTCAAGGTAGCCGTGGTTATTGATTTTTTTCAGCTTGTAAGGTGGTTATTTACAGGTACCATAATATTGAAGTTAAACCAAGAGAGACTTTTCATTTGGTGCATTAATAACTGAAAATTTTTACCTTGTATCAAGCTAAGTGTAATATAATGTTGAGATTCAATTTTTTTCTGTGGTCTTAATTACGGTTTCCTGTGTGGTGGAGCATGGTAATACATATGGTCAGTTTGGAACAAAGGAAAACAGAAATTGAACCAAGGAAAGGATTGAACCTCATCATATTATTGACAAGGTTATTTAACAGAAATAGAAGGTAAAGGTACATATCAACAGCATTGTATTTATTTTTTGTGCTTGCTTGTTAATTCTTGTTCTTTCAATTTTTCAGCCCCAGCTCCTGATGATGAACAAAATTGTCCCCTTGGCCGATCAGGTAGGATTTGAAACTCCTTTACTTTGTTATTTTATATTTTGATCTTATAGATTTTGTCTGTTGTAATATCAGCAATTGTTCAGTTGGACTATGGTACAGTCAAACCTGTATATAACGGCCCATGCAGTGGTTACCCTGTATAATACGGTCACCATACAATTTCCCAAAAATTTTGCCTTATATTTTCTGTAACGTTATACCTGTATACGGCAGTCACCTGAGTAAAACAAAATGCAGGCACACTTTGGAACTCCTAAATGCACAATTTCATTATTTTTTACTTGTATATATCAATCACCAAAATTGATTGGATTTTGATCAAACAATTAATGAATCATAACAAACTTTATTGAAAAGGCCTCACTCTGTCACCAGCCTTTTCCCTAGGGTGACCGTTACATACATGTTTGACTGTTTTAAATTTTGTCACACTTATATCATTATTAAATAATCCTCTGTTAGCTTTCCTTTACCTGACAAGAAATGTCTTGCTGTATAAAAAACAGAATCACAACTGACATTATTTGACCCTCTCCTCCTTTTGTATATTATGTTTCTTTGTTGACTTAGGTAAGGGTGGTGACAGGAACTTACAATGTTAATTTATTTTGCATAGCCCAAATTCACTGAAAATTGTGTGGTACTATATTCCCAGGGGGGGGGGGCACTCCGGCTTTCAAGTGACAGGGATGATCAAATCATATTTGCGATTTTTGGATTTTTTTGGTTAGAAAAATTTTGGAAAGTATTTTTTTGGGGTACATTGATTTGAGAAGGGATTTTTTGGGATGTTCAAAACTAATATTTCTATGTTTCATGTAATATCATTTAATGCTTTCTGGAAATTTTCATGGCTCGGAAATTTGACATGGGATTTTTTGGGTGTTAAATTTTGGTACAGGGATTTTTGGGGGTTTGTTGGAAGCCCTAGGGAATTGTTCGGTTTTGATTTTTGTCCGCACTCAATCTTCCCTGTCGCTTGAAATCCAGAGTATCCCCCCACCTTCTTCACCTGGGACTACTGTATATTTAATTTCTCAGAATGTTACTTTTTTAGAGAAAGAATTAGCTATTTTTTTAAGTTGACAAAATAGTACCTGAAAAGTCCCCTATTATCATACAGGTTCTGCAATAATTACTGATCATTATCATGTTGATTAAGTAGGTTATGAAATATAAAGCAGCTCTGAAGGCTGATGTGATCTTTTATAGCAACACACACACAATGATGCACATATTTTTAAGGTTGTGTCTGTCACTGCGTTTCATTTTGAACAATATTATATTATTTAAACATTTAAACAATTTTTTTTTATTTGGAAATACAATTTACATACATTTCCTTCCCTGGACAGTGCCAGGTGGAAGATCGCCTCAACTAACTCAAAAAGGTAACCATGAATTACACTACTATTAATATTACTATTATTATTAATTTTTTATCATTTATAATGACCTAGCAGTCTTATTGTCAGTCCAAATTTGTAAAGGTATGAATGGGTAACTATGTAACTATGTGTGATGTTGACTGGAAGAATAATAAATTGATTAAATTCTTATCAAAGCATTCTACAACAAACTAGACTGATCCTAATTCAGTTTCCGCTTCTATCTACTAGACAAAGTCTGGAAAAGAAATAAGTTTTTCCTGTGCTTTTTATACTTCTAATAGTTGGTTAAGTAAGGATATTCATGTGTCTGGGAAGAGAACACTTTTAGGTGCACTTTCCAATAATGTATTTTTTCAATGAATTATTTATCTGTCATTGTTTCACGTACATCTCTGCATAGTTGTCCTCACATACAATAATTGACTGCTCTGACTAATCAACTATTAAATGATTGTGCTTTTGTGTCTTTTGCATTTTTTTAGCCACAGATAAAGTTGCTCTGGTCATTGGCAACCGAGACTATGTCAGCTTACCAGTCGATGAAAGTCCTCTGGTACACACATGCAGTGATGCAAAGATGATTGCGTCAATTTTACGGAAGCCTGAGATGGGTTTTAAAGTCATCTCACTCATGAACCTGACAAGAAATGAAATGTATCAAGCCCTGGATATCTTTTATAAACTCCTTGGTGAAGGCGTGTATGGCCTAGTGTACTTTGCCGGCCATGGATTTGAAGAGGGAGGGCAGAATTATTTGGTTCCTGTTGACACCATGGGGGCTTGGGTACCAGAGCAAGCCGTTTGTGCTCAGAAGATGCTTGATGAGATGAACAGATGTCGCACAGAGTTGATTGTATTTCTTTTGGACATTTGCCGTAAAAGGTAGGAAGATAATGTTAATGTCACAAGGGTTACGCTCTTTAACCTAACTGGTCACACCCAAAGCATCAGTGTAAATGACACTATCTCTGAACCTATGCCGATTCAGTTTGGGGTGCCGCAAGGAAGTATCTTAGGCCCACTCTTATTTATAATGTATATCAATGATCTTACGCTTGCTGTACGAGCATGCTGTGTGGAGCTCTATGCCGATGACGTGCTTATTTTTTTGCTGGTAAATCTGTTAGCGAAAATGAGTCTAGGCTTTCATCGGATCCAGATAGATTAATAAGTTAGTTTCAGTCTAACTTCTTGATGCTTAATGTTTCCAAGACTAAAATAATGCTAATAGGTACCCACCAGAGGCTTAATGCAGTTGACAGTTTTTCGGTTGCAGCGGACACCACTAGTTTAGAGAGGGTGTATAGTTTTAAATATCTTGTTGTAAGTATGGATGACACCCTGTCCTGGAAAGAACAAGTTAGCTTGTTAGGCAAGAAGATTTCCTCTAGGCTAGCTAAGTCTATGTGTTACATTATAAAATGCTATGGTAGTGCCTTTATTTGACTAATGTACTGTTGTTTGGAAGAGCTGTGATCAGGGTAGTAAATCCTACTTAGACAAGCTTAATCGCCATGCTGCGTGTATAATTGTGGGCTGTGCAGTTAAGGCTGAAAAACTGTCTACTGTATTTGGCTGGCCCTATCTGTAAGCACGCCATAATTTCCTTAAATCTGTCCTTGTCTGCAAGTGTATCAACAGATTAGCACCTTCTTATCTGCTGAGTGAATTTAGGCTCGCTTACCAAATCTGCTGTCAATTCATCAGACAACATGATCAGTTGCAGCTGCCTTTGGCTAAAACCACGAAATACCAGGGTAGTTTTAGGATCAATGGTGCGCATGCCTATAATTCCCTCCCGTCTAATATATACATGTATATGATCTGCAACAGACTTAAATACCCAATTTCAAGTCCTTGCCAAAACGGCATTTCAAGCTCCAGGCTATCTCTTGAATCCCTTAGTGTGCAACTAGAACTCTTCGTAACTATACTGTTTCTCTTTGTATTATTTTTTTGCAGGACCCCTGTTTAAATTAGCTTCGTGCTAATCCGGTTGTTCCTGTATAAATAAATAACTATATCAATAAATAAGTGCTCAAACCAGGACCCAGCTTTTAATAATAATTGGTTCATGCATCAGCTTGCATGTGTCCAGATCAGCACACGGCAAGTTTGGAGAGCACGAAAGGTATAAGAGTTGCTCAAGGCACAGGTGACAGCTGCGACTCTAGCCTCTTAAATGCTCTCTAAACTATCCCGTATGCTTCATATCTCGACATACACACAGCGGAAACATGAACCACTTGTTTTACATCATTATAGATGCAATCAATGCACCAGTTGACTTAAACTTTTACTATTTTAGCACGTTCAAAGTAGTATGCGTCAATGTCTTCGTGACCATATTTTTTTACCTCACCATTAATATTTTTTGATCCTGAACCTAGAGAAAGTTTACCCGGGTCGCTTAAGATAACATTAAAAAAAGTTTTTAAAAGCGATATTTAGGTGGGAAGCTGTTAATTTATGAAAAAAGTTTGCAAAGAATGATTTGCACACACCATAGCCTGCAGAGCTTGGGCAGATGAAAACAAAAACAACAACTTTCACCTGCTATCGGTTTACAAATTCAAAACTAGTTACTCAGTAGGATTGCTAAGCTCACAAGAACTCAAAGTATTAGTTTATTGATGTCATCAGCTTTCTCAGTGGGAATATGAAGCACACTCATGCTATTGATTACGCGAATATTCTAGCCATGTTATAATGTCCCCTTGGACCAATAATATTGTTAACCACACATACAACTAACAGGTTTAAAACCAAATTCGTGTTTGCAGGTCAAATGTAGAGACAAGTTTTGCTTTCAAAAGCTACGAGTTCCCATACAATGCCCAAGCAGTTTTTGGATTTGCCACGTAAGTTAAGATTATAAGCATAACATTTTCAAAGACATAAGGTCTCATGTTAAGACCCTGGTGCTTTGAAAACTTCATGTACTCTCTATTAGAATTGTTTTAAGTGTTTGCATGAGACTTTGAGATAGAACTGTACGCATGTTACCTTATTCTTATGCGTGTAGTTACTAGACTAGATTTAGTGCATTAGGATTTCACAAGCTGAAGCATGCATGTATGTCTATAACATTCTGGGAAAATAATGTGTCATTTAGGTACAGTTATTTATAAGGGCTTCCTTTGTAAGCTGAATGAAAACATAGTTATAACACCTGACGTTTTTCCGTTATGCCATTCATTAACTTTATTCCGACTGTTTAGAAATGAGTTTCAATGTTCTTAAGTACAATATGTTAAATATGTGACACAAGATCTTTTGTGTGAGACAGTATTCTATGCTTTATTGAGATGGTGGAGGGTATGGGGAGACCATGGATTGTGCCCTGGTCAAGGTGGACTAGAGCAGCATCTTTTGTGACTGAGTAGCGATGTTCTCCTTAGAGCCTGCAGATATGCTGCAGATGACCGTGTCTCTTTGATTTTCTCTCTTCCCTGTGTTCATGTCTCTTCTGTTCCTCCTATCGTGGCCAGTATGTCACATCAAACTTCTTGAGCTCTTGATCCGCAGTCTGTTGCCATTGTTAGCAGTCAGATAATATAATTATGATAATTATACCCCTGGGGAGGATATACAATGTATCATAGATTTAGAGCTAAAAGTTTTTTTGTCAGCACTGACATGGGGTGGAAGAATGAAAATAGCACTAATTCACCTCAGACAATGCCACTTATTGCCTGGGTATCGGTACTTTGTAACAATAGTGTTGACTTCGCACATTTTTCTTGCCACATTACCAAAATGATTGGCCGTGCCCAGACAAACCACCTGTGATGTTCCTTAAATCTAGGATGACATCCCAACAATCAGTAATGTTGTGACACTGAGTCATACAATGAAAGGGATGAAGGGTCTGTGTACAGTCTTTTGTAGTAAAGATGTGGATGTTCCCTACAAACTATATTGTGTCTTTTTTCACGTACTAAAATAATATTTATTCGTGGTAAATATAGTATAACTCTTTAACTTTTGTCTGTAGAAGTCCTCAGTCTGAAGCTTATGAAAGAAGACAGGACCCCAATGGGATTTACATGAAACACCTGCTTAAGCATGCCATGAATGATGCTAAGGTCGAGGATGTTTTACACGAGGTGGCAGCAGGTATAACAAGGAAGGCGATTGAAATAAATTTGTAAATATAAATTTGTCTCCATGTATAATATAAAAGAACTCCAAACGTTAAAAGCGCCCTTCAGATAAACAGCTTGTACTTGAAATTGCCCTCAAATTTTAGTAAGTGTTTGCATTTTACGGTACAAAATGGTTGCAGAAAAGTGTAAGTAAATTGCTGCTTCCATGTTACTCTTACTCTTGGCGTGGATTTCCCCATCTATATGGACAAAGTACTTGCCTTGTTGAGTTTTGGAAAGATGTACGTCCTCAAGGCGAGTTTCAGTAAAAACTTTCTGCAAATTACTGACATAAATATCCTTCTAACTTTTAACTGGCCCAATTGATTTTGAGACGCAAATTTCCCTCCCAGTATAAGCCGAGCCGATTTTGAAACGCAAATTTCCCTCCGTATATAAGCCCCTCCGAATTAAAGCCCCTCAAAAAGGGCCTTTGAAAAATATAAGCTCCGGGGCTTATTTTCGGAATTTTACAGTATCCTACTGTACAGTATGCGTGTCCTTTCATATTAGATTCCAGCCCATCAGAGGTGTATTATTATAGTACTATTATACTATTATCATTACAGTTAAAACCCACCTTATATACACCCACTTATAGTTAATACGGTCATCTCATTATCATGGTCAGTTTGCTTTACCCCTGGGGAAAGAAAGCCATTACATGTTCTCTAATTTCAACCCACTTAATATGGGCGCCCTGTTAATACGGACACTTTCTTTGGCCACCTTGTTGTCCGTATTAACCGGGTTATCTCGGACACAATCCGTTTCATGTTGAAAAAATGTCAACTTTTTGCACCAGTAATGTCCAGCCTTAATTAAAATCTGTTCTTGATTTAGTTTTCCATCGGAGGCAATAGAAACAATTCACTTAAAAACATTATCGATTTTGAGCCTGCTCCTTCCCCCTCCACTTTCCATCTGGGTGCTTTTGTCAATTAATTCATGATCCTTAATATAAGGGTGTCGTTTGCTGAAATATGGAGAGATAAGATTCACTGAAAGACTTTTACTCATGTGAAAATGATGTATAATTTTCTAAGACCCCAGCGGAATTTAAACTAATGGCATTCTGGAAATAATTGGTGGCCCCTGGATGCACTGTTTCTGTTTACATGGTGAATCAACTTGTAAGTGGGCAAATTGATCTTATTTATAGTACATGTATTTCCAACTTGTTTCCTAGACGTTGAAGCAGAGGTAAAAAGAAACAAGTGGTTAGAGCGGCAGCGTCCAGAGTATCGAACCACAACAACCAAGTGTTACAGTTTTCGTGATCCCATTGTCCCTGACGAACATTCTGCTGCACGGCAGAAGCTGTGGCTTGACATACACAGTAAGCTGGCACACCTTATGTCCTTTAGCCTGTTCCAGGTGTTCGGATCATAGACACACTGTTCAGATGGTGGGGACCAATTTAAATCGTTGGGAGGAAAAACGAGAGGAGACTGGGTATCTGAACGCCTGGAACAGTCTTTATTTCCTTGAATGAAACAGCCTTTGCTGCCTTGGCCTCTATGGCCAAAGCAATATTTCATAAAGAGTAATCACTTATTGTGTACTCCATAACTACCGTGTATAGTACAGCATCTTGTGAATGTGAGATTACTAAGGCATCTTGGACAGTTGCTGTGGCTTTTAATCATTTTCGATCTTTCTCTTTGCAAAACAACAAAGTATTTTTCTTCCATAAGTATTAAAAAAGGTACTGAGGAGTTTTTTTGTTTTGTGTTTCCCCCCCCCCCATCACCATTTTCCACTTGAATGGCATGCTGCTTGCATTTTATAAAATTGGACAAGTGATTTAAAAATCGAAACGTATTTATTGACACCTAGTGGTGATCTCCTTAAGTACCACGAGACATGTCTTATCCATTAGAACTGTCTGCGCAAATAGATTGGTGGCTTTTTAGCAACATTAAAGAGTACTGGTGCACAGTTACTTAAACCCTTGTACTAACAGTCAACTGTAAATGTGTTTGCCCATTTCAGAGTTGCCACAGAAGCGAGATATCAAAATTGATTCAGGCATAAGATTAGAGATCAGCTTCGAACACCTAAACTGGCTGTCAAATGCAATTGTTCTGTGTTTAAGGGTCACTGATCTGGGGGATGCAACATTCTGTGACCCCAGCTTAATGCTGGATAAATTGCCAATGGTATGTGTTTATTATTACAGTATTTTTGGTTTGAGATGTATGGTAACCTATAGTCAGTCGCTGTAAAAGTGTGCGTTTTGGCTGAAGTTGGAGTTCACTCCCAAGTCAGACAATCAGCCGAGTTTTGTAAAACCTGATAGGATCATTCTAGCATCCCATGAACGTGTTGTTTTAACTTGTCACACAATCCTCAAGGAAGGCGTGATAAAACCTTAAGAACCTCTGCTTTGGAGACTAGAGCCATTCTGACAATGATAATTATTTAATAACTTGTTTAACTCCATAAACCACCAAGTTTGTCCTAAAAGGATCTTATAAGGAGCAAACTAAGCACATGGTGGAGGTCCACAGTGACCAAGAGTTTGGTATGTGGTTTGTCTAGGATCCTGCTAAAAGAATTGATTGGGTCATTGGGTAATGACATTAATTAGGTGCCAAAGAACTAAGACTGGTATAAAAAATAACACTCTTAAAAGATCCTCGTGTGATCTTTCGGGGTCTAGCTGGAGAAAAGAAGCATTGATGTTATTTGGGGTTGATGTTGTTTCATGTCTTGTCACCGTGGTGAATAAGTTGTGAACATGTATGTTGATGCATCTATCATTATGTATCTATCATTTTCATACAGACAATTTAATGGGTGGATTGGTTTAAATTTGCAGGATGTTCAAACTGTTCACTTTCACCCAGCTACAACCAACATACTGAGACAAGTTGTACAGGTGAGCCCAGTTTATCAGCTAGCTTGACAAAATGTAGATCAACAGCAAGTGTAGACTACACAATGTTGTAGCTTTTCAGTTAGGACCTTTCTGAAAACCACAGTGATGTGATGAAAGTTTCCTAATAAATTATTATTATTATTATTATTATTGTTAAAAAACTTATGGTGTAACCATTTGGATGAAACCTTAGTCTTAAATAGTACTTTTTGTATGTTGCTATTTGTTTGTTGATCGTGCAAAATGCAATTTTCCTGGAGCTGGAGAGTAAAGGGGTAAACCCCGTTCATTTCCAGAGTCATGACATAATAATAGTAGTAATAATAATAAAAATAACAATGATAATAATAATAATAATAATAATAATAATAATAGTAATAATAATAATAATTTTATTCAACTTTAAAAAAATATGTACATAATTTACAGAAATATTTGGAGTAAGAATTAAGCACTATATAACATTAAGAATAGTTTCAATAATAAAAATAGCAATCACTGTGTCAAAAACGATTTCACAAATACATTCCTTGCGGCTCAGATGCAGTCACTAACTCTTGCAGGCAGTCCAGAGTTTTAAGTTAAGTCATTACCAATCCGTCTCTGATATTAAGAAGAAAACAAGTTAAAAAAGAATAAAAATCTCGTATAAATTCCTAATTTCTATTCTTTTAAAAAAAATTAATTCGGGCAGGCTCTAATATTATCAATCTGTAGGTCTGAGTCAACAAAGTCTAGCTGTCGTCTTCTGGATCTTGAGCCTCTCAAGCATAGTATCGCAGAACGTACGATGGCGAAATATACTTTAGCTCTTATCCAGGAAATTGCGCTTGAGTATCTTTCTCCCTTCTTAATAATAATAATAATAATATATAATCATTATTACTTTTATACTTTTATAGCGCAAAATATATGATCTAATAAAGCTAAAGTAAATGGAATAAAAAACTGAACGAACAGTGAAATACTGCAAAGAATTTACAATGTGACTGGTGATACTTAATTGAAGTAATCAACAGTAAAATATGAAAATTATATGAACGATTAAAATAATATATCTAACAATAAATATAGTCAGGTGAAATGACTGAGTTAGTCTTAACATAAAAGTGTCTGTCTAAAGCGATGTGTTTTAAGAAGATGTTTAAAGGGCTTACATGTTCCCAAGTTAGCCTAAACAGGTACTTACATAAATGGTGATTAGCACAAATTTGGGCTATTTAGGTTCTTAACTAGGTTGTTATTTCCTGAAGGGAAAAGTACATCATAGCTAAGACTATTTCAGTAGTGGTATCCAGCTTATTCCTTATCATAATATTGTCTGCGTACTATAGGGAAGGGGGGGGGGAGGGTCTAACTGGCAAATTTTAGCTTAACAGGTTCTTAAAAACCACGTTCTTAGTCGTGGGTTTTTACTGTATCGCCATACCCAAATGAGTGACAGTGCTTTGTATATTGATTATTTGACATGTCACCTACCTTTGATTTACCAGGAGCGTCCAGGGGTGCAAAATGGAGTAGTTGCACGGTGCATGAAGATGGATCAGGACAGTCCGTCACAAACCCCTGTGGAGAGAATCAGTGATATTTACAATATTCAGAGACTGAAGGTAATTCCTCGCAAAGCAAGGTTTATAAATTTGTCAGAATTCACTTGTTACATCTAAATTCTAAACAGATTCTGAGAGTAATTCTCTCAAGTTTCTTTCCTCTTTTTATGCAAGAAATATCCAGACAGAAGAAACAAATTGGTAGAATGTTAGGAACATTAATGAAGTCAGTCACTTGATCCCTGTTTCAGTTATCGAAGGGAAGGGTGGGTAAAGAAATTCTTTTTAGCCTCTGCAGAAATATAATTATGCTACTGCATGTACCAGTGCTCTCTCTTAATTTCAGTTACTTTTAACGCGAACAAGACCCAACCAAGACATAATTGTGATGGACATTTTTATTATTATCGTTTCTCGTGATAATGTTTTAGTTTGGATAAACCCGTGATATTGCAGTTAGCTCTCTCAGAGTAGACACTAAAGGGGTTAACCCCTCGCTTCCATCTTATGAGAGCGTCTACTATACAAAGGGTGAAAGAAAACTACAGAAGAAAAACAGGAAGCATCTCTGGGTGTCCGTTCTTTAGAAGTGTCCGTTAAGAGAGAGTTGTTTGTATTAGGTGAAATTAAATGGTGTTATTATTTATTCAAAATATTTCTCGGTTTGTGACTTTTTTTAATCCCCCATGTAAATTGTTATAACCAGTTGACATTGACCAAACTTGGACGATGTTAAGGTTATGTCTTAGCAGTCAGTCCCTCAGACGTCATTGATTATGTTTTATCCAAACATTTGACAATGGTGCGGTTTTATTTTCGAATTTCCATCCTATAATACATTAGCTGAGCTCAATAAAATAGCAAAATAGTTGTAACAATATCAATTGGAATAACCTCTTTGCTTATGTTACGTGTCCCAATACATAATGATAATAAAAGAAGAAAATTAGAATGGAGAAGGGCACATTATTCACGTGCATAATCATGGAAATTTAAAAAGATTGACTTTATTCTTTTGTAGTTTTGTTATTCTTTAAAACACAAACAGGTCCACGCACAAAAGTCAATAAGAATAAGATAAATTTTTAAAGAATTTTGAACAGCATTTTCGATGATTTATTGCGAATAAAAAGGGGGAGATCGTTCCAATAGTATTTTCCAATGACGGTAGGGCAAAACTTTCGAATGTTATGATCTTGGAAATATTTTGAATGAATCAAACAAACCACTATTGAGTTTGGCTCTCGTATGATGTGATTTATTTTCCGGTCTCGGTGGGTGGTATTCACCTTGGCCAGTAACATCCCCCCCGAACTTCATAATTTTTATATCATACTCAGCGTCATTCAGTACTTGTTAAATGTTTATATATATGTTTGTATTGTTATTTCCGTAAACCTTAATTGGGAATATTGCTTTATTCCAGACTCCACTTGCACTGACCATAACTAACAAGTATGTCTTAAAAGGATCTCGGGAAGAGAGAACCAAACATTTCGTGGAGGTGTTCAACGTCAAAGAATTTGGAATTAACACAGCATTCTTTAATGACTGAAAACGTCAGGATCACCACGTGTAAAAAAAAGACTTGTTAATGAGAGACCTGTATAGTCAAGCAATACATTATAATCAGGTTCGCCACGAATTAAGACGGAATCCACCAGAAAATTGAGTAATTTTAATTTTCAGTGGCAAAAACCTTGTACCAGAATAATTTAAACAATATTGCATTCTTTTTTACACTTTTCAAGGGTTATATATGTAATTAGTTATCTGACAATTTCTGAAAATGTAATGTGTAAGATGTCATTTTGTGAAATTTGACATTTATTTTCTCAGGCTCCCATAAGAAATTATCCTTTGAAAAATGTAAAAACGAGTGCAGTGTGCTTTAAATTATTCTGGTACAAGGTTTTTGTCCACTGAAAATTAAAATTACTCAAGGTCTATACATGAAATGTTTGTGAAAATATTTGGGTGTTCCTTGGTGTTGCGGAAACCATTGCTGGTTCGTCTTTGTGTGGTAGTGTGGGTATTTTGCAGTGTCTTTTTAATCTTTTTATTACGTCATTTGGTGATGGCGCCCGTCTGCAACACCAAGAAACTACCAAAATATTTCAAGGTCCAGAAATATTTTTCTTAGTTAAGTCGTGTACGCCCTTCCAAAGACGCTAAAGGTGAGGTGAAATGCGTGGTGAGTGACAGTTGTTTAAAGTGAGGACAAAGGTAGTTTTGTTCTCGCAAGTGGCAAGCCTTAAATATTGTGCCGTATAAGTATAGCAAAGTGGATAATAATACGCAATATAAAGCAGTTAGATATGAGAGACATTTGTTGGATATTTGAGCATATCTGTTGCTTTGAGAATCTAACCTGAGGGCAGGCTCTTTCTTCGCTATTTTCTTTGGTAAGCAAGTAAAAAAACAAGTAACTTACCACCTAGTAGTGTAAGCGGTAAAAAAACCCAATCGTCTCAGTCCAATTATCATTATCTCAATTTTATCGAAATTGATAACCCTTGTCTTAGATAGTACCAGAATATCAATTTGGTTGCAGGTTAATCAAAATTAAATGTTAAGAGAGGTTAGGGAGGCAGCCAGAGAAAAACATTAAGAATGCACTCTTTTAAAAAGGTACTTCAGCTAATTTTTTAACGCACTGTAATTACTTTTGTTAACTTTTTAGTGTTGCACCAATCAAATGTCTACTTGCAGGGGGTGACTTCCTCTTGCAAGTGACCATTTACTATGACAATTACCAAATTTTAGTTAATTCTTTAAGCCCAATATCTACAGAAAAACTCTCCATACTAATCTCCATACATTTCCTTGAAACTGTTGAGAGAATTGGTTTCAAGATCATAGCATTTTCCCTCAGATGATCATTTTATTAATTCTCACCTTTTGTCTTGATTATCTATTTATATTGTAAAGAGAAAATTGATGTTGGTCACTCTTGAGACTTGAGGGATAAACAATGCTCTTAAGCCTTTCACTGCCAAATTTAGCCAAAAGCAAATTTCGAGCAAAGTTTCCAAATTTCATTTTGTGAAGTTTTGAAAAACAGATAGCACAATGTGAAAGCACTACTGAAGAGGTTTCATTTGAATGGTCACATCATAAGATTTCACCTGCAGACTTAAGAGTTGAAGTCACCTTGCAAAACGCCATCGAGCACTCTGGCAGTGAAAGAGTTAAGCATTACGTTGGATTTATTTATAGTTTATGTAATCATAGGGTTAGTTTTGCGCTTAATTGTAATATTTGGCTGTAATACTATTTAACCTGATATAATAAGAAGGCACAAAACACAGGGCGTTATTACCAGTAGAAAGTCGTATTATTCCCGATTGAACTGATTTTCAGCTTTAATAAAAGAAACTTAGGTTTAACAATAGTAAATAACAAACCTGTTGTTCAAGCTTGGTAGATGATAAGTATGAACCTTATACTCATCGTTTACCATTTCCCTTACATCTGAGAGACTAAGATGACTGAACAGCTCTTAATAATATGTGCGCATGTTGTCTACCAAATATGGTTTACAACAACGGAATTTATAATGTAGCTTTAGCGTAGTTTTATATTTTAAATAATCATATGGTAAATAAACATTGTTGTTTCCAGCTACTCTATAACTTTCTTGTAACATTTATTCCTATAGGAAAAGTGTTTTGTAATGTTCTATATAGAAAACCAGCCTTCCTAGGCTATAAAAGTATCGATTTGTTAACAGTGGGAAAATAGGACGTTGTTTTAGTAAAAAAAAAAAGGTCAAGGAAATTTTTTTGTTAATATTCTATATAAAAAGAAGCCTTTTTAGACTATATAAAAAAAGTCGATTTCTCAATGGTAGCAAAATTGGAATTTTCCCATGATTTTGGTCAAAAATTGTTTCGGTTTGGGCTAAATGGGTCGAGGAAATGCGTTTGGTAATCTTTTATATAGAAAACAAGCCTTTCCAGACTATAATTATAAAGTATTGATTTTTTTATAGTCGAAAAATTGGAATTTTGCGAAAGGGTTAACCCACGGTTTTGGTTGAAAATTGGAAATTTCAAAATTCTTTCTTTTTGTGAAAAATTCTGTGAGAAAATGTGTTTGGGAATGTTCTATGAAGAAAAAAAGCCTTTCTAAACTACAAAAGTAGTGATTTCTAAATATTTAAAAAAAAGGAATTTTCCAAAGGCTTTGGTTCAAAATTGTAAAATTTTAACTTCTTTCTTTTTGGCCAAAACAGATCAACAAAATGTTTTGGTAATCTTTTATATGGAAAACAAGCTTTTCTAGACTATAAAAAAGTCGATTTTTGAAAGATCGCAAAATTGGAATTTGTCAAAGGGGTTAACTCAAGATTTTGGTCAAAAATTGGACATTTTGCAAATCCTTTCTTTGCAGACAAAATGGGTCAAAGCAATGTGTTTGGTAATATTCTATCTGGAAAAAAACCTTTTACAGACTACATAAAGCGAATTTTTGAATGGTGGCAAAATTAGAATTTTTCAAAGGGGTTAACTCATGATTTTGGTCAAAAATTGGAAAACTGTAAACTGTTTCCTTTTGGACAAAATAGTGAAAAGAAATGTATTTGGTAATGTTTCAAACGATAAACCACCAACTTTAAACTATAAAAGTTGATATTTGAAAGGTCGCAAACATCGAAAATTTTCGAAGGGGTTAACCGAGGAGTTTGGTCCAAAATTGAAAAAACTGTAAACTGTTTCTTTTTGAACAAAATAGTTAAAAGAAATGTATTTGGTAATGTTTTCATGGTATAAACAACCTATTTAGACCAAGAAATAGGTGATTTTTGAAAAATCCCAAAATTCAAATTTTTTTAAGGGGTTTACCAATGGTTTTAGGTATGGAAAAAGTAGGTCAAGGAAATGTGTTTGGTAATAATCTACACGGAAAACAAGCTTTTTTAGACTATAAAAAGTCGATTTTTAAATGGTCGCAAAATTACAATCTTTTAAAGAGGCTAACCCATGATTTGGCTCACAAATTGGAAGTTTTTTAAATTATATCTTTTTGGGCAAAATAGTTCAACGGAATGTGTCTGGCATTATTCTATGTAGGGAAGAAGCAATTGCAAGCTAAAAAATTACTGATTTTTTTAGTCGAAAATAGGAATTTTTCAAAGGCGTTAAACCATGGTTTTAGCCAAAAATTGGAACACTTAAAAGTTTTTCTTTTTCGACATAACAGGTCAAAGAAATGTGTTTGGCAATATTCTATATAAAAAACGAGCTTTTTAGATTACAAAAAGTCGATTTTTGAATGGTTGCAAAATTGGAATTTTTCAAAGGAGATAGCCCAATTTTGGTCAAAAATTGGACTGACTGAACCTTTTTCTTTTCGGACAAAGTATTTAATGGAAATGTATTCGGTAATGTTTCATATGATAAACAAGCTATTTTAGACTATAACATTGGTAATTTTTGATAGGTCGCGAAATTGAAAATTTTCATGGTTTTTGCCTAAAAATGGAAGATTTTAAATTCTCCTTTTTTGGACAAAATAGGCCAAGGAAAAAGTCCAAAAATCGAAATTTTTGCAAAAGGTTAGTCCATGGTTTTCGGCCAAAAATAGTCATTTTTCTCATTTGAGGTTTTTGGGCAAACCTAGTCAGGAAAGATCGTTTCTTGATATTCTGGATAGAAAAGAATGCTTTTTAGACAACAAAAATCAACTTTTAAAAAAGTCCAAGAAATAGAAAATTTTCCAAAGGGGTTAGTCCATGGTTTTTGGTCAAAAATAGCCATTTTTCTCAATGGTGGTTTTTGGCCAAATCCAGCGAGGAAAGAACGTTTTTTGATATTCGGAATAGAAAAAAATCGTTTCTACACGAGAAAAGTCAAGTTTTAAAAAGGTCCAAAAAAATAAAAATTTTCCAAAGGGGGTAGTCCATGCATTTTGGCAAAAAATGGTCATTTTTCTCACTTAGTTTTTTAGGCAAATCCAGTCGGAAAAGAACGTTTTTTGATATTCGGGATAGAAAAAACTTTTCAAAACGCCCACAAAATCGAAATTTTCCAAAGGGGGTTAGGCCATGAGATTTGGCCAAAAATGGCTATTTTTCTCATTTGTACATTTTGGGCAAGGCCAGTAACGAAAGATCGTTTTCTGATATTCTTTAAAGAAAAGAATGATTTTTAGACAAGAAAAGACAAGCTTTAAAAAAGTCCAAAAAATCGAAATTTTCCAAAGGGGTTAGTCCATGGTTTTTGGCCAAAAACAGTTATTTTTCGTATTTGAGGTTTTTGGGCAAATCCAATCAGGAAACATCGTTTTCTGATGTCCTAGATAGAAAAGAATTCTGTTTAGACAAGAAAAGCCAAGTTTCAAAAAAAAAAATTCCAAGAAATCAAAATTTTCCAAAGGGGTTAGTCTATAGTTTTTGGCCAAAAATGGCCACTTTTTTGAGTGGCGGGTTTTGGGCATATCCAGCAAGAAAACATCTTTTATTTGATATTCTGGATACAAAAGAATGCTTTTTAGACAACAATAGTGAACTTTGAAAAAGTACAAAAAAAAGAATATTTTTCAAAAGGTGTATTCCATGGTTTTTGGCCAAGAAATGGCCACCTTTCTCAATGATGGTTTTTCGGCAAATCCAGCCAGAAAACATCGTTTTCTGATGTCCTAGATAGAAACGAATTCTGTTTAGACAAGAAAAGTCAAGTTTCAAAAAAAACATTCCAAAAAATCAAAATTTTCCAAAGGGGTTAGTCCATAGTTTTTGACCAAAAATGGCCACTTTTTTGAATGGCGGCTTTTGGGCATATCCAACAAGGAAACAAAAGGATACAAAAGAATACTTTTTAGACAATAGTGAACTTTGAAAAAGTACAAAAAAAGAGAATATTTTTCAAAAGGTGTATTCCATGGTTTTTGGCCAAGAAATGGCCACCTTTCTCAATGGTGGTTTTTCGGCAAATCCAGCCAGGAAACATCGTTTTTGATATTCTGGATAGAAAAGAATGCTTTTTAGACAAGAAAAGTTAATTTTTAAAAAAATCCAAAAAATCGAAATTTTTCAAGGGGGTTAGTCCATGGGTTTTGACCAAAACTGGCCATTTTTCTGATTGCAAATTTTTGGGCAAATTCAGCCAGTAAAGATCGATTTGTTATATTCTGGATAGAAAACAATGCTCTTTAGACAAGAAAAGTCAACTTTTAAAAAAGTTCAAAAAATCGAAACTTCCTAAGGGGGTTAGTCCATGGGATTTGGCCTAAAATGGCTATTTTTCTCATTTGTACATTTTGGGCAAAGCCAGTAACGAAAGATCGTTTTCTGATATTCTTTAAAGAAAAGAATGATTTTTAGACAAGAAAAGACAAGCTTTAAAAAAGTCCGAAAAATCGAAATTTTCCAAAGGGGTTAGTCCATGGGTTTTGGCCAAAAACAGTTATTTTTCGTATATTTTTCTCATTTGTACATTTTGGGCAAGGCCAGTAACGAAAGATCGTTTTCTGATATTCTTTAAAGAAAAGAATGATTTTTAGACAAGAAAAGACAAGCTTTAAAAAAGTCCAAAAAATCGAAATTTTCCAAAGGGGTTAGTCCATGGGTTTTGGCCAAAAACAGTTATTTTTCGAATTTGAGGTTTTTGGGCAATTCCAATCAGGAAACATCGTTTTCTGATGTCCTAGATAGAAAAGAATTCTGTTTAGACAAGAAAAGTCAAGTTTCAAAAAAAAAATTCCAAGAAATCAAAATTTTCCAAAGGGGTTAGTCTATAGTTTTTGGCCAAAAATGGCCACTTTTTTGAGTGGCGGGTTTTGGGCATATCCAGCAAGGAAAAATCGTTTATTTGATATTCTGAATACAAAAGAATGCTTTTTAGACAATAGTGAACTTTGAAAAAGTACAAAAAAAGAGAATATTTTTCAAAAGGTGTATTCCATGGTTTTTGGCCAAGAAATGGCCACCTTTCTCAATGGTGGTTTTTCGGCAAATCGAGCCAGGAAACATCGTTTTTGATATTCTAGAAAAAATTCAAAAAATCGAAATTTTCCAATAGGGGTTAGTCCATGGGTTTTGGCCAAAATTGGCCATTTTTCTGATTGCTAATTTTTGGGCAAATTCAGCCAGTAAAGATCGAGTTGTTATATTCTGGATAGAAAACAATGCTCTTTAGACAAGAAAAGTCAACTTTTAAAAAAGTTCAAAAAATCGAAATTTTCCAAAGGGATCAGTCCATGGGTACTGGGCAAATCTAGTCAGGAAAGATCGTTTTTCGATATTTTGGGCAGAAAAGAATGCTTTAAGGCAAGAAAAGTCAAAAAAAAAACTTTTCCTAAGGGGTTAATCCATGGTCTTTCGGCCAAATATGGCCATTTTTGTCATTGGTGGTTTTTGGGCAAATCCAGCCAGCAAACATCGTTCCTTGATATTCTTGATAGAAAAGAATGCTTTTAAGACAAGACAAGTCATCTTTTTGCAAAGGACATTTTTTGCATGACCTTTTCGACCATGGTTTTTGGCTAAAATTGGTCATTCTTCTCTTTTGAGGTTTTTGGGCAAATCCAGTCTGGAAAGTACGTTTTTTTTATATTCTGGATAGAAAAGAATGCTTTTCAGACAACAAAAGTCAACTTTTTAATAAGTCCAAAACATAGAAAATTTTCCAAATGGGTTAATCCATGGTTTTTGGCAAAAAATGACCATTTTTCTCATTTGCAGTTTTTCAGCAAATCCAGCCAGGAAAGGTCGTTTTTCGATATTCTGGATAGAGAGGAATGCTTTTTAGGCAAGAAAAGGCAACTTTTTAAAAACTCCAAGAAATCGAAATCCACAGTTTTTGCCAAAAATGGCCATTTTTCTTAATGGTGGTTTTTTGGCATATCCAGCCAGGAAACATGCTTTTTTGATATTCTGGATAGAAAAGAATGTTTTTTAGACAACAAAGACAACTTTTAAAAAAGTCCAAAAAATGGAAATGTTCACAAGGGATTAGCCCGTGGTTTTGGTCAATAATTGGAAAATTTAAAATTGGAATTTTCTAATTAAACTAACCCTTAATGTTTGTGAAAAACTGGAAATTTGCAAATTTTTTTAGGTGTAAAAAAAGTGTTCGGCAGTTGTCTAGTATTCAAAGCCCATAAAAAATATCGATATTTGAATGGTCATTAAATTGGATTTTTTTAAAAGAGGTTAGCCTATGATTTTGGGCGAAAATTGAAGAATTTTAAAAATTATTATTATTTTTGGTAGAACAGAGTAAAGAATGTTGTTTGGTCATGCTGTAGAGAGAAAGGAAGCTTTTAAAGAGTACAAAATCTTCTAGTTTACATAGCCGCCAATTTTTATTTTGTCTTAAGGGGTTTTTCTATGGTTTTAGTAAAAGTTTTAACCTCCCCCCTTTTTTTCTTTGTGTGTGTGTGTTTGCAAAAGAGTTTGCAATGTTGTTTGGTGATGTTCTAGAGAGAAAACAAGTTTTCCTAAGGTGCGTTCCTTTGATATGATCCGGATCAGGATCAGTGATCCGAGATCATTTGGATCATGGTAGATCAAATGAACCGATGAATCCTTGTCCAGAGTGGATTCATCGGTTCATTTGATCTACCATGATCCGAGTGATCTCGGATCACTGATCCTGATTCGGATCATCACGAAGGAACGCACCCCTAGACTATAAAAATTTCAAATTTTCATAATCGCGAACCTGGATATTTTCTAAAGGGTTTTGTCACAGTTTGGAAATTTGTTTTTAATTTGCCAAAATAGAAGTTAAGATGATCTTTGGTGATGATTTAGATATAAAACAAGTTTTTCTCAAGTATAAAAACTTCGACATTACACAGTTAACAAATTCGTCTTTTTCTAAAGAGGATATTCCATAATTGTGGTCAAAAATTTGATTTTTGTTATTGTTTGTGTTTTGACAAAAGAGAGTTATGAATGTTATTCAAGTTGGTGATGTTCTAGAAAGAAAACATGCGTTTACAGACTATAAAAGCCTCGGCTTTGTATATTTGCCAAATTTTATGTATTCTGAAGGGGTTAGTCCAAAATTTTGGTTAAAAATTTGAAAATTATCTGCAGCCCATGACCATAGTCATGGTCATAGGCTCCTGAAATTATTGACTGTTTTCGTTTGGTAAAACAGAGTTAAAAACGTTAATTGGTAATGTTCTAGATAGACAACAAGCTTTTATAGACTATAATAATATGGATATTACATATTTGGTAACTTTGAGTTTTTCTAAAGGGTTAGTGCATGGGTTTAGTCGCCTTTTTAGCTTGTGTTTTATCTAGAACATCACCAAACAATATATTTAACTATCTTTTATCAAAAAACAAACAATAAATTTTAGAATACCGTCCTTGTACTGGTGACTGTGAGCACTCTAAAACATTGCTTAACGCCCTCTCTTGGTCCATTTTGACAAAAGACAATTGTAGCCGAAAATGTCCGATGTTTACTCAAAAGCAAAGATAAATCAAGATGGGATTCACTCATCATTCACCATTATTCCCCATCACTCGATTTGTATCACTCATCATTCACACGTCATTCTGCTTGTGTCCGCCACAAAACTGAAATGTCGCAACGCCTTTGCTTGCACATGACACTTTTTAAAAGGCTTTGTCACGCTATATGCTATCTTTTTAAAAGCTAAAACCTATCTTCACATCAATTGAATTCTAAAAATAATGGTCCAGTTTTGCTATTTAAGGCTATTCAAGCACTGAATTTGTTTCCTATTTTCTGTTGCAACGTGATGGCGTGGATGGACGTGGATTGAAAAGGGAAATGGTTGGGTCAACCCTTTTCTAGTTTTGATAATATGCCAGCAAAATCACCAAACATTACGGTTAAGTGCTGCCTGATAATTTTTTGTGATGGATTCTTTATAACTCAACAGGATAACTTGGTGAATGTGTCAAGGCACTAAGTAATGGCTACTCGGTTAGTTGTACGAACTATTTAGGTATCCCAAACTCTGAACAATGAACCTAAAATTGAAAAATTTCTTTTCCTTCTTCACAATCTTTTTTGTTATATTCAAAACGCTCAATTGTATTAATACTCTGTGTGAGCTTAAATAAAAGTTGACTTGACCTGAACAGAATTGACCTAGAACAGCAATACCCTCGTGTCATGTCATAGCCCCTTTAACCCTTTCACTGCCAGAGTGTTTGATGGAGTTTTGTAAGATGACTCTAACGTTTGAGTCTGTGGACGAAATCCTATGATGTAACCATTCAAATGAAAGCTCTCTGCCTGTACCGTCACATTCTGCTATTCTGCTATTCGTTTTTAGAAAATGAAATTTGGAAACTTTGCTCGAAATTTGCCTTTGGCCACATTTGGCAGTGAAAGGGTTAATCACGTCACATACTTCTCAGCGGCCTAAATGATTGACAAATGTTTTCTTTTGACTACAGAGTTTATGCCGCAAGGTACACTGACAGGAACAACTTATGACTGCTACCAAATATACGCAATTAATTTATTTACAACAACCTAACTTACAATAATTAAGTGGCTTTCAAATTGAATTTTATATCACTATTTAAAATAATTTATAAAAACATTGAATCTAATTGCAAAAATATAGAAGAAGATTGTGCTGCAGGAGGTTACCCAATGTACCTCACTCGTTTGCAAACATATACATTTTATGCTAACCCTTTAGGTCCCAAGAGTGACCAACATCAATTTTCTCCCAACATCATCAGCAGATCATCAAGAGTAAAGGTTATGAGAATTACAAAATTGAGTATCAAAGGGAGAATACTTTGATCTTAAACCAAATTCTCTCAGCTATTCTTCAAAGAAATGTATGGAGATTAGTCTGGAGAATTTGTATGTGGATCTTGGAGCTTAAAGGGTTAATGATCTACTTTTAAATCTTTCTAATAAACCTCCGAAAAGAGCCATCATTTTGCGAACCCACCACTAGTTTCCCGGCGAAATGTCTTCTGAGAAATGAGCGCTGAAATTCCATACTGATGACATGTCACTACTTAGATCTGGGTAGCGGCGATTCTGACTGGTCATGCAGTGAGGGACATTTGATTCAGTCAATCACAAGCTCTATCCAGATCTGCGGGGAAAACAACGGTGGAGTGGCGAAATGACGGCTGTTTTCTCAGGCTATTTAATGACCGACTTTAAAATCATTCTAATTTACAATGAGGTAGTCATATCTGACCCCATTCTAGTCACTGTTGAAAAAGTAATATCCATAACAGTAAATTTACTCTTGACAATACTTTGCCGTCCAGATGACAACCCACAGGAAGTAGTATCATCATTCACGGTTTACAGTCATCTCACCACCAACAATTTCGCCGCAAAGAGGTTGACTCGCCACCAAGAAATAACTCCGAAATAATTGAAACAATAGGCCACCTCCGCGTTCCAAAAACCCTCACTTTCAAAATGAGGCTAAGTGCACAACTTTTCTTGTGAAAATGAGTTTTATTTGCATGAGAATGAAAACTCATTTCCATATCAAAGGCCAAGCACTTAACTTCGTTTTTATACAGAGGCTCGGGGAAACTCGGAAATGGCCTATTTAATTTACCCAGATTGTTTACCTAGGATTTTACTTTCTTGCCAAGCTTCTTCGAATTTGAAGTTGACGTTTAGAAATCTATCGATCAAAGTTGACGATCCTTGCGCCGTTTGACAACCACCCGTCATTTGTTTGAAAACAAATGATAAAGTGACGGTTAAGAGAAAATTCATGTTCATGAAAGTTTTTTCCAGTTGTTTTGTATATACTAAGTACTTCCTTTGTGGCGATTTTGTCGGTGGCGAGATGGACTGGTGATGAGGTGAATGGATACCTTACCCGCTGACATTGAAAGAGAGTCCACTCTTCCATCTGCTCAGCTGATGCCACAGGCATAACATTGTTCGTCCTTTACACTTAGTTTCCTACTATAACCAGCAAAAACAACAATTTTTACTAATTAATTACTGTGAATAGCAAAAAAAGCATCAAAAATATCTTTTTCTGGAACGCCATTCTCTTGACAAGGTAAAAACCAATCAAGCATGAGAAAACTAAAATGCAAACAGCAAGAGCAATTAGTTAGTGGTTCTGAAGCGGGTTCTGAAGTTTGAACGTAATTGTGACTGGTCACTACACAATCAAAATTCCTGAAATATTTCAGGTGTTCACGTTTTTGTTAGATAGACTGTAAAGTTATATAGCACAGACCCATGTTAGACAGTTCTTTCTGAGCAGACACAAGTTCCACTATTGAGGTCCTACACCGTTCTACCCATATTTTCAGTAAAAGCAACGTATTAAGCACACACCCGCAGGGATCCTGTTAGTGTCATCCATTCTTGTGCTCTCTAACCACAACAATGGTGACTGTGGGGGTGACTGTGGGAATTAACCAAGGAAAATACAATGTTTACCGGTATGTCAACAATTAAAAAGCAAGCAAATACCTTGCATGCAATTGTAATGTAGAGAAAACTGGTAAAATGACATGTTTTTTTTTCCTGGGAAATACAAAACTAAGCTCTAAGAAAAATTTAGGGGGAGCCTAAACCCATGAAAACTGGGTACCCAGCATATAACTTCGACTGCAAAAACTAAGGAAATTTTCACGAAAAGAATTCATTATAAAATAATGATTAGTCTGTTTCGCGGGTTGTAATCTGCTGCATGGCCTGCTAAATTTACAAGTCTTCAAACTCGCCGGCCTGATTAAGCTATTTTCTCAGCCTGTACTGTAAGATAGGAATCCTCGTTGCTTGATTTATGGCCCGTGCAAACTCATTCCACTCCCCGTGGTACAGACTACAGAATTGGATAGTAAGAGGTATTTATAAACTGAATCCAGTAAATTAGCCTGAGAAAACAGATGACATTTTGCAACGCCACTGGTGGTTTCCCCGCAAAATAACATCTGAGAAATGAGCGCAGAAATTCCATACTAATGACGCATCACTACCCAGATCTGGGTAGTGCTTCTGATTGGTCGTGCCTTGTGGGAAATCTGCTTCAACCAGTCAGAAACACTACCAAGATCTGTTTTCTCAAGCTGCCAGTAAATATGATTGCATATAATGCCAGTTTTGACTTTAACTGTGCACGAAATAAATTCCCAGCTGACTTCTGATTAACAAGTTATTAACTAGTCGATTCTCCTTTCAATTTGCTTTGTTTGTCCTTGTAAATAGGAGGAGGAATTTGGTATTACATCAAGAGTCACTTGAGGCCTTATTTCACACACCCCCTATGTGTAAATAAGAAAAATATAAATTCCAGCTGACCACATTTCAGACAGTACTGTGTATTGATACCCTGATTCCAAATTTAGCCTTCAAGGCTCGCAAAATTTCATTGATAATTTCTTCAACAGTCTGATCCACTGCTACCTTTATGACAGAGTACATTTCACAGTTATCTGGTTCCTCGAGACTTTCAAACTGCGAGTCCAATAAATCAGAGGGCATAAAATGTTCTTGTCTCTTCTCCATTCTCTCCTTTATCAAGTCCTTTGAGCCATGAAGAAGGACAACAAGACAACAGAAAGGCAATGGTCTGGACAGCTTTTGTCTCTTGTCACCATTTGAGCAGTAGTGTTTATTTTCAGAGGCTGCTTCTGCTCCAAGAAGAATTGTTTGTCTATACTGTTCCTTGAGGGCTGAACAAGCAAGTACTCCTGATTCAGATCGCTTGTTCCACCTAAGAGTTGATGGCACCCAAAAGTTAACAATTTACAATAAATCTAACACCAAAATCCATATTCTGTGCACTGTTCTCAGCATATTTCCCTTGGTAATGTGGAGGAGAATTATTTTGCTCTCTGGGAAGGCGGTATTGCCATATATGGGCTATAATTATAGGATGTGTCATTGTTCAAGCAACTATTCTACAGGGTACAGAAATTGGAGGAAAGCTGATCAATTTACCGGCATCGGTTGAAGATTTTATTCTACCCTGGAGAAACCAGGAATTGACAATCAAAAAATTTAAATTGGCAAATTTAAATTTACTTACGTCTCAGTTCAACAGCAAAGAAAGTTTTGACCTTGGTAGTTTGTTTCTGGAAAGTAGAGACTTAAAAACACAGAGGGCTTTTGGGAGTTTTGTCTCATATAAGTTAGCAAAAGTTAGCTGAACTAAGTCTGCTTTAGCTGGCAAGGGTTCTGGTAGCCTGAGTGTCAGGCGTTTCTTAGGAAGGCCTGATACTCAGGCTAGGGTTCTGGGGTCCAGGTGGATATCCCATCAAATATTCCCCAAGTATCCCTTCCAGGAATTTGTTTAACAATCCAGATCTTTATCACTTGTTGTTGCATCTATTTCACTCCAATTAAAATCAATTTCAAAACAAGGTATACCTATGTAAATGCTCAAATACATGTAAGTTAAATATCTGCATGTAAGAGTGGACATTAAATTGTGCTGTGGTTGAACTTAGGTTCAAACTCGTTTTCCTTTCTTCTTGGATATGGTTAGATAGGGTATTCACTGAACCAAGGGAAAGTAAATTTGAACCAAGGATAAAATAATTAGAACCACCACAGAAAACAAAAACATAATAAATTCTGATTCATTTCATCAAGGTGATTTAATATGAAAGTGCTACCAAACAAGTTTCATCTGAATTTTATTACAGGCTGATAGAGGTACAAGACTCTAGAAGTGTCATTTTGTCTCCTTCTCTATATGTTCAGGCACAATTTTTCATCTTATTTCTTTGTTTTTGTGTGTAAAGGCAATAATAAAAATGTATAAAATCCTAGCGATGGTATGACTGGAAAAGCTTTTCATGATCGTCAATGTAAGGCACGCTTTAATATTAGAAAACAAAAGTGATCCTTACAAATTTATGTCCACAATACAACTGTAGATAAATGTAACTCAAAAATTAAGATTTACTTCATAAATTGCTTGCAAATGAAAGTTTGGGCTTTCATGTCGCTCTTTGCAAACAACATGAGACTCAAGAGCTTAAAATCAAAACTCATCTTAGTGTGCAAAGAAAGTAGTGTCCGATAGTCCAGACAGCTAGTGGATTTTGCAATCAGGCCAGTGAATTCTGTTTTTAACTTGCCCGATAGGCAAGTGATGTTTTTTTGAGGAATTAGAATAACAGAAGAACTGTGCAATCAATTCTGCTAGTCAGAAAGCTTTTGGGGTTAGTTGAAATGACGTCTGGGCTAGTAAATGCTAACTTCAGCTTTCCCGAATGGCAAGCTGTAAAAATGATTTTTATTGCACCCTGTCATCTACACAACTGAAATGATATAATGATATAACAATATGAAGGTATATGTTACCTTTCAATCACTTTGTTTAAGGCAAGTAGCCAAGGTTGCCTGTCCTGTCAAATATACAAATGGATAATGAAATTTAATGAAGCTTATATAAATGGTGGTTCACTCAAACGTGCTGGTGAGAGAAAAAATGAGTCCCCAACAAAGACGGAAGCCTTTCTAAGGCAAAACAAGACCTATGACAAGCAGTTAGACAGTGTAAAAAGAGTGCACAAACAACACCAATTGTAAATGGGATGAGGTTAAGTTTATTGACCCAGACCCTCACTGGTACTCTCATGCAGTTACAGGCTTAAATCACATAAGACTTTACCGTAACACCACCAACAGAGACAATGGAATTGAGATTCCTGAATCGTGGATGCCTACAATCAGACAACATAGCAGCTGATCGCTACCACAACAGACCACTGAGGAAACAGTTTCCTCCTCTCATAATGCCAACAATGCTTAGGATCGAAACCCACCAAAAAAGAGCAAAATTCGTTAGACACCAATCACTAACAACTATGGTGGTACAAAAAAGTCCTACTTAGTACACTTCAACCTCATGAAGACCCTCAGTCAAGGTTGAAACATTTCAATCAATATCTAAGTGGCAATCATGAGACAAACAATAAATGAAACCCTTTATAAATATTCTCCATAATGAATAATATCATTCCTGACAATGAAAACTGCCTAATGGTGCACGCAAGTAGTTTTAAAGTTCCTTACTTCAGCAAGTCAGGGAGATCTGATAACATGTTTTCTCTTAATGGCTCAGGCTTTTCCGTGTATAAAGGAAACTTTTTTGTATCACAATTAAATTATTATGCACAATTTGTAGTTCACATAAATAGATCAATGATATCTTCCAAATATGCATGTTGTACATTGTATGTGTGGAGTTTGTATTTCATCTGATTTCAAAATTTTAATCATGGCTAAAAAAATAATTCACAGTATAATATTATTTATATGCTGTTTATGCTTTTCACTTCCCTTTCCCCCTCTGCCTGCCCTTGTTGATTACCAGTACGTTGAGTTCCGTTACTTCTAGGGGACTGTCGCTTTATAGAGGAAAAAAAATGACGAGTTTATGCGACAACGTGATGAATGTATACGGCAAATGTAGAATGTACAACAAAAGAAAAAAACATGAATCTCTTTTAGTTATTTGCTCTATTATTCTGCCTTCAATCTACAGTAAATTGGCTAAAATCCCCCCCCCCCAAAAAAAATTAAGAAACGAGTATACATGTCCCGAATAGGATTTTTGTGGCTGAAAGATATAGATGGGTCCAGAAATGACCAGCATTTGCTCTTTTTCCATTCTTAGTTGTTGAACATACGACATTATTTTTTTTCCTCGGATAAACTTGTCACTTTGCCCACGCACTTAAAGTAATGAAAGCCTAAAAGTAATGAAAGCTACTATGTTTACCTCATCAGTCAGGGGAGTTCCCTGTTTCATCTTTGTGATATTCCCTGCTGAATGGAAATGATCAGCATCCACATAGGGGCATGATAACTGTCAAAAGTGAGTGAATGCAGATTAACAAGACTCAAACATCAGCAATTTCAAAAGGTTTGTTTCTTTGAGAAAATCCCAATCTGGCTTCTTGAAACTTGCACTTCTTTACTTAAGTCTGAAAAAATATTTTGAATCTGAAGAATCCACACACCAGGAAGATTCATTAGTCAGCTCAAATCTAAATCCAGATTTTTAAGATTAAGGATCCTGCATGCATTTCATTTGAAGGCTACCTGGCACGCTGATTTCCAGTGAAACTACATTATGAGGTCCACTGCTCGCACTACTGTTAGCACACATACAGTCAAACCTGCTTAACATGGACACTGAGGGGGCCATAGAAAGTGTCCGTATTAAGTTGGCTGAAATTAGAGAAAATGTAATGGCTCTCTTTGCTCAGGGACAAAGCAAACTGTCCGTAATACAGTGGAACCCCGCCTTACAGCCACCTCGGTAATACAATCACCTTGTTATTATGGCCACTTTTTTTCAGCCCAGCAAAAAGGCCATACATTTTCTTGTAAAAAACCCTCATTAATGTGGTCACCTGTAAATGCGGCCAATGGCCAGGTTTTTTAAATCCGAAACAGTAGAATCTTTTATAATTTGACCCCATTAATACGGCCACTCATTCGAAATTTAGAAAATCAAAAGCCTGTGGCATGTCAGTTTCATTGACCTAGTAAGCTGAGCCTGATCTTGTTTTGTTTTTAGACAAAAATGCATTTGGTGGAGGTTTAATAGCCGATTTGTAAAAGTGTTCTATCTTCTGAAGAAAAGTTCCAAGTAGTTTTGTCATTACGGCCTCAAGTCATGAAAGTTACATGTAATCCTGCCGTGGTAATATGGCCACCCTGTTAATACAGCCAAATCTTTTTACCCATTGATGACCTTATTAACGGGGTTCCACTGCAATGAGGTGTTGGTAATAAGCGTGCGACTGTAAAGCAGTAGATATATTGCCTTGCTCCATGACCAGAAAAATTCCATTTTCCCTCATGCAGAGTTTACTGGATTGACCCTCCACCCTCATCCCCTCTGAAAATTGTTCTTTGCATAAATGTTGGTTTAACATATACCAGCCATCTCCCCCTCCAGTTTCCCAGTAACTTTCTATGGGGTGGGGTGGATAATATCTTTGCTTTTGGAGTTCACAGCAAATCTAAAGCATCCGAGGATAAATTTAAATCTATTGTAGGGCTTGGACTCTCCCAATTAACAAATAAGATTCTTGGCAATTCACTTCCAAATTTGTCAGGAGTGCAGCGAGGAATTACTAAATATTTCATTCAGTAACAAATGTATTGGCAACAGGAAAAAGACCTTTGTTTGAGTAACTTGCAGTCATCAAACGTGCCTCTTGTAAAATATATATGTCATCTGACAAGGCAATGTTATTTGCATATGGTTAATTTCAATAGTGTAAAGCAGGAAAATTAATGAGCATGGTTACAAACAATGACTGTCATCAAGAGTACTTTTAACTAATAAACTGGCAAGAATTTAACAAAACCCAGCTGCATCCACCATCCATATGAGTGATAGTTTTTAATATAAAAGTACTATGCCCAAAGAAAAAAATAACCAACGAACAGCAGTAGACACCCACCTTTTTTGCCAAGGCGCGAGCTACTGTTGTTCTGTAGAATACAAGAAAGTAGATTATTCATGCAGATCAAGCTTTTTTGGAAGAAACAGGGGCAGAATATTCCACCCCTTGCATTACCCCTAAGACTGTTAAAATAAAAAAAAGAATAGTGCTGTGTTTTGTTTTACATCCCTTGTAAATGGATAGCTGGAGATGAAGGAGACAATGCCAAAAGCTCGACATCACTGCACAATTAACTGCGAACTATGAACTAACACAGGGTGTTATATCACAACCAGCATGCCCTGATCAGGTTTTCGAGACCTTTGTTCATTGTCTAGCAAGGGTTTGAGCCTAGTAGACCTGAACTAACTGAGTGGTCAGAGTTGTAATCCGAGTTGAGTATGTTTGGTAGGGTTTTCAAACAGTGAAATTTGAGATACGGTATAAAAATCAAAGCATTTTGGTCTACGATAGCATATCATTCATTTTTAATTGACCAGTGGTATAAAAAGTCAAGTTTTTGGTTCTTAGTGAGCCTAGAGTATGATAAACCCTAGGATTTCAATTTCCATGGAAAACAATTTTTGTTTCTGTGCCCAGGGATCATGTGAAAGCATTAGTAACAATTTTTTGGTTCCACTCGAAAATTCATGGGAATTAATCCACCTCTTTTAAAAATGTTTTCAATTATTTCACATATTGTTTTCTTGGCCCTGGAGGCCATAAACCAGCAATGTTCAATGTTCTTTGGTAACAATTCAAGATGGTGAACAATAGAAAGATGACAGATGGCAATCAACGTTTTAGTTTCGTACATAACCCGAATCATAACTAAGAATGGCTCTTCTAGTTAAGAATCTGAGTGGGAAAAGAGTGAATTTCTGTAAATTGAACCCTACTGCTGTAAATGTCACTGGGAAACGTTTTTCTCGGTTCTGTTATTTTAAGACCACGGTAACAACACGGTACCAGAAATGATCGTTACTGTGAAATCCTAGGGCTTGCTATGACAAGAACTTTAATTTGGAAATTTTGGTCTAGAATATGGTATGTAAATTGCAGTTTGAAATGGTTTGGTATAGGGTCTCAGCAGCTAAACCCACCTAAAAATTCCTAGAGTACCCGAACCTGCCCCACCCCCACTTCTTGCACCCCCGGTGGTAGTAAGGTATAAGGGTTGAAAATGAAATTAAATTCAAGTCATCACTCACTTTCCACTTCCACAAACACCAGTTACCAACACAACAACCATGATCGGGCAGGGTGAAAAAATGGTGTCTTGGATTGAGTACACCTCATTCAACCTGCAAAAGAAGACATGCACACGTTGTGAGTCAATTTTATCACAAATTTTTTGGGCAAATTTTCTTTCATTTGTTTTCTAACTGATTACTGGTATTTCATAACACCACACCCAAAGATAAATGGATGTGAGTTTTGATTGAGGACAAAAAAAGAACCTTTTCATTAACTGTTTTCCATAACACTAAATAACTACTTGCATACTTTTAATAGTGGGTTGTACAACTACTGTCAGTTGTATCTAAGCCTAGACATGAGATAAAAAACCTGTTCTGACAGAGTGCCAAACATGACAGGTTTTGCCCACAAACACTAGAAGTTTGACAGCTGTTAAAGCAAACTGTCGTGCCAAAGGTTTAAGCTGTTGATGAAGTTTGACAGCCTTTAAAGCTTAAAGCAAACTGTCATGCCACAGGCTTAAATTGTTGACATGTTTTTGATCGATGAGTTTGGCTAACATTTAGGAATGACTTTTGTTTATCTGAAACTGATTATATTATTATTGGAGTCAAAATTCTTCTTTCTAATCAAAAGATTGTATTTTCTAATAGCAGCCTGTAATAAATGCTGATTGACAGCCTTAAGAAAATAAAGTGTCTGATTTGATTTTCTGTGGCATGTTAATTGCTGCGGCAAAATTCAGTTGCAGAGACAAATATTTTCACAAAAATTCTCCAGTACACACAAACCGATTTGTCACTGTGACATGTTGCCATGATATGTTGCTGCAACTTGTCACCTAGTGTGTACGGACCTTAAATGCTGCTGTCTTGATTTTATAATTTTGTTGGCCGTTGTCTACATGATTGCTTCTCATTGAATAACAATATTATAGTGCCTCTTTCATTATGCCTTGTTCTGGTCTGAATTTTGTACGTTCCAAAAAAAGGAGTCAAAGCATTTTTGGTCTTAAGTGTCAGCCATCTCTTCACTTCAACCTCCCAACCGGCCATCAGGTTGGGGGTTGAAAATACTGACTAGACAGCTGTCACTTCAGACAATACATGGAGCATTAGGTCAAGTAAAAAAATTAAAAAAGGAAAAAATAATGCAATTTCCTCTTTTTTTAGTCTTAAAGGGAATCTAATCCATGGTCACAAACATCAACAATTTTTTTGTCATGTTGGGGTTAGAGGGGAAAGCAGAAGCTCCTATGGCATCTTCATTATGTTCAAATATAAAATTTAATGTGTATCATTTTAATGTACAGGTGGAGACATGTCTTTAAAATGTGGGTTTCACACCTGCTTTTTATAATGTTTTGATATTGTAGTTCCCTAGGCAACAAAAAATATAAAAAATGAAAAATAAGATTATCGTCTGTCTTAAAAATGACTTTTAAGCAGCGAAGAGGAAATTTGGCTTGATTTATGGTGGTCAAAACCAAAACTTTAACCAAAACATTTCAAACTACGATATAGAGTATTTTTACCGACAGAAATATATTTGCCAAACCACATGATTTACATAATCCATAATTCATAACTTCTTGTTGTTGGTTTTTTTTATATATTGGGCACTGAAAAGTCACACATGACATTTTTTTAATGATTAAGAGTCATGCCTTTGGCCTTCCTACTTTGAACTCCAGTTAGATATTTTTACATGTAAAACGTTTATTAAACAGACTTTGTATAGATTGCTTACATTTTCGAGTTAATATGAAGGTAAACTTAAATTATTGATCTGTACGAATACCGCGCCAAGTGGAATAAATGTGTTTTTCCATTCATTTGTAGTAAATCATTATTTCATAAAAAATTAAACACCAAATTTAAAACGACCTTCTAATTTAGACGTTCCAAAATAAACTTCCTCGTTAACTGAAATATAGGCTTACTATAAAATCATTGATGGGAGAAGATCTGTACGGAGTCCACGATTTTGGGTACTTTTTTCACATCCAGTGTGCAGTGTGACAATTTCGAGTAAAAATTGTTTACCCAAATAAGGCTTAACTCTAGCACAAGGCATCTGTGTTGCTGATAAAATTAATATGTTGTTTGGTTATCAAGATCACTGCCACATACATAACCTCAGACGAAACCCTATCAAAGTAGTTTGAGTTTACCTACAGGACAATCTATAAAACTGGCAATTCACGGTCTCTCAAAGGTGAAACTACGTTAATCTCGCAGCCTGTCAGCTCCCATCGACGTATGACTCAAGATAAAGCTAGTCTAACTAGGTAAAACACATCCGCTTTTAGGGAAATAAAGTGAGAAAGCTTACCTGGTAAGGAAATGCTGAACACAGCAAAGGATCAAAGAGGAGAAGTCAGGGAACAAATTGTATTGAGTGGTTCTTGTTCAATCACTACAGCTGATGAACTAGGAAACGATTGGCTGATAAAACTAGGAATTTGCTGACGAGTCAACTCTTATGCAGTTCAGTTACCAGCTAGGTTTCTCCCGTGTTTCTTCTGATGAAGTCTAAGCGGGGTAAAAAGGAAGTAAAAACGACGAAAAGTTGAAATGACCATCAACACTGAGTAATAGACTTCAAAACCCAAGGATTAAGTAACTATTCCGCCCCAGGGCCCCAATTATTCCCACCGCATTCTTGTTGAAAACCGCTGATTGGCTAAAATTACCCTGTGTTTTACGATAGTTGAACAACATCAATTTTCAAGAAGTCCTTTATATCCGAGAGCGACGTGCAATTTTGGAAAATCACATCTTTTCCTGACCACCTGCTTGCGAAATAAAACAATAACGCGATACAAATGGAAATTAAACGGTGGAAACAGTTCGAAAGTCACAAACAATTCAGACTGCTTCCTTTTATAACCCCCAAACATGACAAAATGACAAAAATGTATGGCGTTTTTTGCAACTTTGAGGTCATGGTTTTGATTAGATTCCCGTAAAGATTAAAGGGACTAGCATTTTTCTGTTTAAACTACGCGGAGTATTAAGTTTTGCTGTTCCTGGCCCTGGAAGACTTGTCAACCTACATATTGATTCTTTGGGCTCTTGTTTTTTCCCATTGCCTGGGTAGAGTTCAGTTTTGATAAGAACTTGAGGTAATATGAATAATCCGTTCGACTTGAACAACCACAGACAACCGCAATATTCCTTGTGGCGCATGTATGTTGTAGTTTACTTTTCATCTCAGATAATTGTTATTTTTCTTTCGTTACGAAAATTACCCGAGATGAAAATTAAACTACAACATGTACATTAAACTAGCAATTCTTGTAATTGCTTGAAGGATAGCCCTGCGTGATCTAAACTTACTTCGGCGACTACTTCAAGAACTTTGCCTCAAAATCAATACTAGGGTTGATATTTTTAGAGCTGTTAACGTAGAGTTAAAAGGTAACCCATATCACCAATAACGTAATGATTTATGGTTGGTTTCAAATGGGAATATAAAGATTAAAAAACAGCGCCGTCAGAGGGGCAGTCTGGTCAATAAAAGCCTTGTTTTTCATTTATATTCGCCCTTTTTCTTAAATATCTGGCAAGCTGGCCAAGATTTTTTTCAATCTAAGGTCATAGTCGGGTTCAATAATTGGCCATTTGCACGATGGCGTCATCTTACTACTACGACTTTTCGTTTTTCCTTTCATATTTAATTTTGGTAGTCCCGGTGAGGTTTAAATAACAAAAGCCCTAATTTGCACAAGAAAGCAAAACCCTGAAGGATCCTGTCAAAGTACGTAGTAAAATGACGCCATCATGCAAATGGCCTGTTGCTTGGGTATTTTTTTATTTTTGGCATTTTTCATGAACAAAGATGGGAGTGTTCCAAAATTTAAAAAAAAAAATTAAAAAGATTGGATTTGGGGGTTGTTGAACACTTAAGTATGAAGTGAGTGGTTAGAAGACAAAGACCAGATAGTCCACAACCAAAACAAGATGCCCCTGAACTCTTTAGTGGACTAACTGCTTTCAACACCCCATTTCCCCCGCAAAAGGAACCAGACTGCCCCCTTAATTTGATACGGCTTCTTCTGCTAGTACTACAAGTGCCAAATCAACTTCTTGCGAACTATATACTTAAGGGCCTTAAAGCCTCTTTCAGCAACATCAGGCCCCAGTTGTTCAAAAGGATGGATAATATTATTCATCGGATAAATCTCTATCCACTGGATATAGCGCAATTGGTTTTCGTAACATTTATCCAGTTCTTTTGTAAGCACGCACGCGATACTGGCACTTCGCCCCCTGGCGATTTGACCTGTTTGTCAGATTCATATCCCCAGTCCTTTTCAAAGCACCCACAACTCGAGTAATTTCGCGCAAGACTAGAGAATGTTTCTTTGCCACCTTGCCTTTGGGCTCCTTTGAACTTAAGTGCTTTCAATTCAAATGTTCAAGCTTGTTATTTCTGATTCGTCTTAATCTGTAGCCTAAGTTGTTAACCTCGCCTCCAGGATTCGCAGCTCCTCCTCTACCAAAACTTTGCTTGCGCTAACTATCCCGCCGGCTATTTTTCTTTTAATGAAAACGGATACAGGTGGACGGGTGCTTGCCACCCAACAGGATGTCCTGGTTTTGGGGATCTCAAGTCTTAACCAGGCTGTACAACGTCACCATTAGGTGCTTTAAACAGCTTGTCTTTCTGCCGGAAAGGAAGCCTTGATTGAACAGGATCAGGGATATGATCTCCTGACAGGGTCGGTGAACGTCAGCGGTGCGAGGTCCATGTAAGTGGTGCCTACATTTTCTAAAGGTACATCATAAGACTTTTTCAGGGTGTTATATTTGGGGTGCCCTCGAAGTTAGGTCTTTTCCGCGTGGGTATAGAAGGAAGCTAAGTGAACTGATCTTGTGTTAAACAGGGCGAGGCCAGGGTTTGAAGGCCTTGCCGAATCACCCCCTTTAAAGTTTCCCCTCAGAGCTACATGCCGGGAGACAGCTAACCTTCCGAGACACTGGAATGATCAAGCATTCATCAAGAAGGAAAGTTATTAAAAACGCGAAGGCACTGAGAACAAACCAAAAATATTCATTTTTTTTTATTTTTGCTTAAATAACACGTAAGAAACATACAAACTCAGATCACTGAGTACCGCTAGGTTGTAACGTTTTTATTTCATGAAAACAAAGCTGGCATAACTATGATATTTAAAGACATTATTGAATTTCATTTTCTGTAGTTGAACATCCTCATCGTCCTCTGCCTTTTGAGGGAGGATCCGTTTTAACATTAAGCATTTAATACATCCGGCCAAACGCAAACAGAGGTCAATGTGTACACATATCTAACAGCCAACATGAATTGTTATTACAAGATACAATCTTACGAAAGTGACAAGAGGTTACACTTGGGTTGTCAAAACTCTTCGTTAGGCAGAATGAGGCTCACGTATCGTCTTGCACAGTGCCTTGCACCGTGCTGTACGAAGGCAACCGTCTTATGCAAATACACTTTGCCTTAAAACAAATTGGAAACGTTTTACAAAGGTTTTAAAGCTATGATCATCACACGTTTTATTGTGCAGTATGCGCCAAGACGAGGTAGGGATGGGAGCACATTCAAACCCGCCTCCTCCCCTCCTACGTAAGACGTCTAGGCAAGAAAACCAGAAAAACATTAAAGCCAAATAAAAATCTGTAAAAGGTACATTGGAACCTCCGAAAATATTACAGCATTACAAAGTTAGCGGCAGGTTATGTTAAATGTTAGGCTGATCAGTGCGTAAAGTACAGTATTAGTGTACTTATTTCAGAAATTCCAATGTTGTCTGTGAACATCTAGTAAAAAGTACATGCGGGTGAGTCTATAACTTTAGTTGAACTGAGATTCCTTTCAACTTGCAAGTGTTAATGCGAGGGTTCAAATATTAGATAATTTATTATGAAAGTTTTAATTTGGGGGTGAAAAGCTTTTAACCTTAATCTATGGCTTCCAAATTTACATTCATTTGATTCAAACAAGTAATTGTTACATTGAAGGAACAACATTTCTAAATTAGTTTACAACTTGATTAAAGTAAGATCAGATCGATCTGGAATCGCGGCTGCTGCTGATTTGAACGAAGTGTCCGATTGTCTTTTAGATCAACAGCCAGGAAAACTGTTTCCTGTAAAAGTGTAAACTCACTGAGAAAAAAAATCGCGGTCCAGGGGATGAAACTTTTCTCTGCACGCTTTTTTAGTACCTTTATCTGAGTGGACTCAATAATTGCAATCAAAAACCGCTAACTACCGCTCAAGGCCTAAACAGAAGCAAATGCAAGAATTTGTACGTCCGTCAAAGTTCAGGGGTTAATGTTTCGAACAACCATGAATATGCCTCGAAGACAAACGTGCATAATTCACACAGGCTCGAGTTTTGCTTAAAGCCAGCAAATTTATAATCACTCCGCAGTTTCACATCGAATGAGAAGTATTGTAGTAATCATAATTTGGCATTTAATTTCTAACACGCGTAATATCAACGAGTTGTAAACTAGGGTTTCTACTTTGCTTTCTTTTAACAAGGCCGTCAAGGAACAATCTGAGATTGTTCTGCTATATATACAAAATAAATATAGCAATCTATTTTTCCAGTGAAACCGGTGTATGCAGTCAGACGTTCGGAGGAATTGCATCATTCTCCCTGTAGCTGTTGGAAAAATATTTAAACCATTTAAAAATCATTATCACTCTCCCCTCGTCTGTTTTTTCCTTACAGTTTCCTCGCGATTTTTAGTTCCCTTGCTCCCAAACGTGCAGCCTGTTCACAGACTATTTTCCATACTATCCTGGGGCCAGTCAGTGTAGGGCTGGGTCCGACGAGCCCCCCAAGCTAAAACTTCTAAAATCAAACAGTTGCAGTTACGGCAAAAACCTCTTTAAAAATAAAAAATGTAGGAAAATTGGGACCACTTTTAGCAGTAAAAAAACACTTTGATTCCCCCACGTGATGTAGGCTTGATTTTAACCTTTCAACAAGGAGGTCAACAAGGATTAAATCGCCCTTTCTCTGGAGAATTTTCCGCATTTTCCTGTCAGATCCTCACCCTCCCTGGGTTTACCATCAATAAAAATTGAGCACCATCACACAACTTACTATTTCTTTTCAAATATTTTTCTTTCAAGTTCAAAGAAAAAGGCTTTAAGGTTTAAGAAAAGAGAACAGCTTTGAACTATAACCTGGTATACTTACCTCGATTTGGTTTGTCGGTTTAATCTACTTGAGGAAGGCATTTTTCCGGGCATCAGGAAGCTGTTGAACTAAGGATTGTACTTCTAGAAAATAAGGAAGTTAGAATGCAAGAGAGAGTATTCTCAATACGATTAAGAGTAAACTAGAGAAATGAACAGCAGGCTTTGGGATTTAATACAGACTTTGATCTGCTCCTCTCAAAGTGTAGATTTTTCAAGAGTTGGTTCCCTGTTGATGAATTAAATTAACAAGTTAAAGAATCACATCTCAACTGGACCTGTGCTTCTGCCCATTTTACAGTGTTAAGAGAATTATTCTAGTGATCCAGCAATTACAGAGTGATCTGCTTAGAGCTTAGTTCTACGCAACTACGTTTTGTCAAAAGTATCCTGTCTTCAAAATTTCATGTCACGCGTCAAACTGGGTGCCTAGAATTCCATGACCAGAATACCTTAATTTTAGCTTTTCAAAGTTTGTTTTCTCAGTTTTAACAATAGTTTTATCGCGATGATTAATTACCTTAACCTCTCCTTGTCCCACGGATGCAGCAACGTGCAATAAAGTAACTGACTGGCGACTTCCAGCGAGGCAAACAACTTCCGTCCGATGAGCAGCTTGTTCGATCACCATGCGACGTGGCAAAAGCCTTCATGACCTCGGCTGTGCCATCTAGGGTGATCTGGAACTTCCTAAACTAAATACCATGCTTAAAGACCAGTTATCATTTGTATTAAGGAAGAACTAGTATGATTAAAATGAATCAAAGACAAATCTGTATAAGTTCATCTTTAAAGCAATAGTAATGTTTAAACTGCTTCTCTGTACCACACCCATAAGCTACGAGAAGGCTATTGATTGAAATTCTATTAAGTTCTCATAGTTGTCATTTTCCTTTTTTAGTTGAGATTGACAAATTCATAAATAGTATCTTCATATGGAATGGTCCAGGTCGTGGCTTTGCTTATGATGTAATCAAAGTAACATTTAAAGATCATGTGCATGATTTTATTTAAATAAAAACTTGTGTTTTCTCTATTTTTTCTTTTGCAGCTTAGGTCATTCCATTCCAGGCCGTTCTCACGGTTTGGAACTCATGATTTCTTTTGAGTCCTTTCTTGAGCTTCCTGAGTGTCTGAAGTAGAAAATAGCTAACAAGACAATTAGCACTGTTTCACTGGAAATCATGACTGTTGAATATGCCAGTTCATATTGGTGTTGTTACATGTGGTACAGTAAACACCCGCATGTAAGAACACACAATGTCGGAGGTCAGGCTGATTGAGTTATTATTTATCGGGTGGTTAATGACAAATCAGCCTCAAAATGTTCTTAAAATGTTCTTAAATTTTTATTTAGTAATACTATCCAAGGCATGTTGCGAGAGGTATATTTAGCATATTTTAGGAAAATAAAATAAATAATTATTCTGTAATTTGATTATATTAACAAATGAAGTTATCTGACAGCAAACATAAACTTACATGTTTTAAATTTATGACTCTTTTTCCATTTTATAAGAACTTGTTACAATTTTCAGGCTGATCTTGTTCTTATAAAAATGGGGCTTAATTGGCCAAATTTCAGCCTGGTGTTCTTAATCCATTTGTTCTTATATGCGGGTGTTTACTGTACGTTCCTAAATAAGTATCAGTCATTGGCAAATTTATGCACCGATTCATTCCTCTTAGTAACTGCGGTTGGATCTAGTTTGAGGCCTCATTGATTTGAAAATCCTTGAATATTTGTCAGAGTGATTGAAATATTTGTACTTACAGTTCATAAGCATGTTCAGTTTCTTTAGATCCAAAGGGCGGCAGCGTTTGATCTGAAAACTAAATGATACTATACATGTTAAGTGATCAAATAACTTTAATTCCAAATCATCTCTCTTACTTGAGCACTTGAACTCGTCTTTGTAGTCTTTTCAGATTTAGAGGCGTCATGCGTTTCTTGAAGGAACTCGTGTACACAGGAGAAGAAAAAGAAACTCTTGATAACCACACGCGAAAAATGGTCTTACGCCATCTTCAGGTCGCGCTATAAAGACGTTTTTCTTTTTACTCCGCTGAAAAGGCGAACGGCGAGAGATAATGAGAGAAAAATCTCCCAGTAATATTTTAATCGCTGTTTCTGAAATAGGTATCTTGTTAGTAAAAGAAAAGATAATGACTACCTTGAGTTTATGAATCTTTATTGTTCATCATATTATAAGTACAACTCAATTATACAACAATTTTTGGGCGAAAAATTGTAACAACAAGAGCTAATAAATACACAAGTGTAATCTCGGCTATTACCTTGAAGGTATAAAAATTAGATACCACTCTGACAACTTTGTGTTTTTTAATGGCTTTTATTATCGAGAGTAGTTAATAGTTATGATTACAAGCAAGTAATGTTATAGTGAATATTCAGTACTGCGGCTGTTTCTTGCTGGGAAAAAAGTCATCACTGTGTCAGGATTGGCGTCTTGTCACCAGTCGTCTCTTGAAGGGGCGCACACAAAAAGAAATACGAAAAGTAGTCTCAAACTTGGAAAAAAGAGCCAAAAAATGGCGTTCGCCGGTGGTGCATGAGTGTAGGGATGCATTAGCTATTCATTCTCCGAAAAAAAAAACTAAACTGAAGATAAAAGAGTTCTGTCAGAATATACGACGTTCAAGTTCGAAATTCGCCTGAAATCAAACCTTTTCAGATATTTATGTAAGTAAAAGAATCACATTGGACACGTTGTGTTTGTTAATTTTATTGTTCATTAATACGCAAGTTTATTACACAATTTGCGCCCGTTGAACTGAGACATATATTAGTCCTTGCAGAGTAAGTCACAGGAAAAACATTGCACAAGTAATTTGTGTAGCCACTAGACAGAATATCAAGGAACAATATGTAAAAGACACCACAATCACAGCGAGTTTTCGTTTTTTACGACTTTATTAACTTGAGTATTGTTGTTACATATAGATGTACTTCCACGAGAGTTCGTGTGTTCGAGAAAACAGCATCGAGTTTCTGGTACCAGTCGTTGCTTGAAAGAAGGCATCCAAAAAAGGGAAAAAAGTAGCTTGCATCTTCGGAGGGCATATCCAAAAACAGATGTGGAGCGCGATCTTTAGGTTACATCCAAAATGAAGACTTTTCTGGTCTCCAAAGAGTAGTGGTCAAAAAGGAAAAAACAATCTTGAGCATTCGACTGGCTCTGTTCGATAGAAAAAAACACACGCACACACTGACTGCATTGTGATTGTAAAATTTTATTTTATTAAGGAGCGAAACCGTTACAACACTTTGAAAGCGTAGCATTGCAAGAATATTAGCCCTTAAAACGTTCCTGCAAAAAAAATGCATTAGTAAATGGATAACGTAAAATCATACCTTAATTAAAAATTAAACACACCACGGTGACAGCTCTGTTTTTTCATTATATTTGTATATTTTTATTTTCAAAGTGCGACTTAGTTACAACAATTTACGTGCGAAGAATTCCGAACAGTTAGTCCTTAAAGTTTTCCTGAAATGTAATTGTATTAGTAATAGACAGCACAGTGACAACTTTGTTTTTTGTTTCTTTATTTTTGTATGACTTTATTTTTTAACGTTTGACTTAGTTACAACAATTTGAGTGCGTAGAATTGAGAAAATGATAGTCTTTAAAGTGTTCCTGAAATAAAACTGCATTAGTATATAGTGAACGTACCTCCTTATTAATTAAAGACACAACTTAAATTTTTGTTTCAATGACAACTTTTATTTTTTAACGTTTTGATACAACAACAATTTTAGTACGTAGAATTTTGTCTTGAAACTTTAAAACTGCATTTTTAACGTTTGAATTAGTTACAAACAATTTGGTTTTTGATTCTTTATTTTTTAGACTTTTTTAGAACGTTAGTCTTTACAACAAAAGTGTTCCTGAAATAAAACAGTATTAGTATTTGGGTGAACGTGTGATCTTAATTAAAGGCACCACACTAACAACTTTGGGTATTTTTTTCTTTATTTTCATATGACATTATTTTTAAAGCTTGACTTAGTTACATCAATTTGCGTGCGTGCAATTGAGAAAATGATAGTCTTTAATTCCTGAAATAAAACAGTATTAGTATTTGAGTGAACGTGTGATCTTAATTAAAGGCACTACAGTGACAACTTTGTTTTTTTTTTCTTTATTTTTGTATGACATTATTTTTTAAGTTTGACTTAGTTACATCAATTTGCATGCGTGTAATTGAGAAAATGATAGTCTTTAAATTGGTCCTGAAATAAAACTGTATTAGTATATAGTGAACGTACCACTTTAATTAAAGACACCACAGAGAAAGCTTCATGTTTTTTTGTTTCTTTATTTAAAGTTGTATTAGCAAACTGAAATGCTTCCTCAACAGTTAATATATTAGAAAAAAACACACACACAAAAGCAGCACAGAATGTTCCAAGTCTTTATTGAATTTCATTTACCAGTTACAAAAGTTAATTAATCTATAATTGGGGAGCGCTCCTACAAGAAAAATTTGGCGTCCAGTGAAACCAAGGCATGTCCATGTATCCATAAAACTTGATGCTTCGAATGGACACTCCAGGGCTACCAGACGGCAAGCAGCGGTTATTGGTGGCTTGTTATCGAGAAAATGTCGATGCCAAGCCTTCATGCCGATCGAAGCCGAGTTTGAAAAACTAATAACCGAAAGCCGAAAAATAAACCGGAAGACGAAGCCGAATATAAAACCGCAACATATAATAAAAGTCTCACTCACCTCGTTCCACATTTTATACTTGGGCTGATTGATATGGTACAACGTTTGCAAAAGCTGTGCATTTACCGTAACATGCTTCTCGAAACAAAAGTCGCAACAGATATTTGATCTGCTTGTACAATCACGACCTAACGATAGCGGCCCCGAATAATCTATTTTAGTTGAAGTTGTATTTGCAAGTCATAAAATCCTCGAAAGCTTTGAACAGACGCTGTACCATATGAATCGGCCCTACCTCACATGGGATACTGTCGTCTGTCATATTTCCACACCATTATCCTGCATCAGATGAAGTCCAGCCGGCCAGTTAGATTAATTTAATCATTAGAAGCTGATTCAACAAACGTTGAATTTTAGCATGTGGTTATATTTATGTAAAACAGCTAATAATCAAGACTTCGGTTCACCGTTGTAAAGCTCATCTTAACTAATTTTCCGCCAAAGTTGTTACAAATTTTACCTACTGAGCCCTCTTGATGAGTTTTAAACTCTAAGGGCAAATCAACATTTGTCGGAACAGCTCTCACAGTTATTACTATATGCTGTCTACTCTAGCTATCATTTTCCCTAATCAGCAGATCATTTGCACTCTGATGTCCCTGGCTTTTGCAGGCTTGCAGGAGGGACTTTTGTTGCGTTTTGTGGTGTCAATCGCTTCAAATCTCGGCATTTTGTAAACTAGATTTAACTACAAATGGAAAAACGACTTGAGGGTGCAAAGGATCAACATCATCATCATCATCACCATCACCATCTAGTTTAGTCTTGATCTCCCTTGTTTCCATGGCCGCAATGGCAGCTGCCTTGCCTACTTAACTCAGTATACTAGCTGTCTATGGCGTTCGATCATCTTTGTTCTTCTTTCTTCGGCCGGCGTCTTCCTTTAATAGTAGCACGGGAGATCGGTTTGTTGCTCGGTACCAAGTTGGCTGACTACATCTTATGCGGTGTCGACATGAAGACTACCTACGCCTACCATTTGTAGACGATCAGTGCCTGCGTAGTGCAATGCAGGGCTTCCTCACAAGAGAATTCTCCCCCTAGACAAGATTAGCAAAAAGCCAAAGCCACCTGTCTTGGTGCCAACAATGTCATCGCGAGAAAATCCTCACATCTGTCTGCTGGACTTGGTAAAACTGGCAAAACTATCTATAAACTGCGAAGTGTGCACAAGAGTAACAACAGACGCAAATTCAGAGACCCTCGTGCAGAAGATAAGACATCTTCCACGCGTGTGTCTCCGAAATACAGAATTGTCCCTTATGGTATTCTTGTGCCTACGACACAGTTACTAACTCAATTAAATGCCTGTCAGTTCAATGTTCTTCTGGTATTGAATCTGCATCGTAGATTGGTCTCGAAGGCTACCTACGCTTACAATTTGTAAACGATCTAACCTAAGGTGTGTGCATTGTCCCATGTTGCCCTAAGATAACCTGCAACAAGGCGTGGCTCTTTTCGAGAAAAAATGCCTGCGCCGGCTGCAGATTACCTTGTTTGTAAGACTAAATCTATGCAATGCTCTACACTCAAAAATTTCGATCTTCTCATAAACCTTTGAAATACTGTGTTCAAATTTCTTCCGAGCCGCTGGTATCACTGGCTGATTAATATCTTTCTCATCATATTCCTATCAATATTCAAATGTCATGTTGTTTTGGATCACTGAAGCGATGAAGACCCAACTTTGCGAGGCTAAACTAACTAGCTACCGTCAGCCAGAGAAACCACTTAACTTGTAAGGGGTGGCCAAATAAGGTCCCCTTCCAACAGTTGAATGGTCTGTGATCTCTAGCATTCTAAATTTTGCCTTAAAGTAATTAGTATCTGGTTGAACCTTGCACATAAAAGCTTCACTTACCCAGCGTGACAACTGCCAAGTGAAGTGTAATAAAACAAATTGAATTTCGCGCAACTAAGCGGGAGAACCCAGTCGACGACTCGATGACGTGGCGACGAAACAAATCCGAATTCAAAGACGAAAAGATGCCGAGAAAAAGCCGAACTTATTTATCGAAAAGAGCCGAACTCTTGTCGTTGACCGAATACCTGCAAAGGAACCCAAACTAAAGAAAAAGGGCAGGGGAGGCCCTTACCAGCCGAGGGAAGCCCACTAGCTAAACTAACTTCAATTAAATAAGCCGGAATTTGAAGTCCGTGAATTCGAGCCGAACGTGTGTGGAGAGTGTGCTTTGCAAGATTCATCCAGAGCTCTATAAACTATACCACCCTTGACCCAACCCACAGTGAAATGAGCTGACCTGGATTACAAACAGCTAATGATTCGGTAGTATTTCGTCTGATGGCTGGTAGTTCTGTGGCTAAGAGAGGCTGAATGTTGGAGGATGGTAGTCTGGTCTGGACTAGCGTGGTGAGTAATGAATGATCTGTTGGTTACCTGAGAATTACAAAGAAAAAATGTTAGACCGGCTGCCTCACATCAAATGATTCAATAAACAGTGTTGAAGGAGAAATTAAGAATAGATTTTAAAAGATATGGAGATGCCAAAATTTCCGCTTTGAAGCCGTCAGAAGGACCTGGGTCTAAACTGAGGGAGAACGTCTATAAAAAACGCAAGTACAGAAACGAGGGGACTGTTTTTCATTTTTTTCTTTGTTTGATATATTCCAGAATTTTTTTTGACTCGTCTCTAAACTTTTGTTTTTTGGCAGAATACCATATTAGGTCATCTCGGGAAGGGGGGTGCACCCCTTTATCCGCCCCTGATATATCACTTTATCTAATCTTTCCATCCTTCAATATAGGCACATAATTTCAACCAAATAATGATGTTTCAGTTTGGGGCTGTGCAAAATGATGAGTGGGAAATAAATAGCTAGTTATATAATTTTCTCACAAAAGTCGACATTAAAATTCTAGCCGTAAAGCATCATATTTAATGCTTCGAAACTTCATAGCCCCCTCGTCAAATACATCCACAATTGCTGCAAGTTATAATCGAATATTAAATACAAATTTCTGTCATTGCTAAATTTGTTTGGAAGAAGCACAGGACTTACCTTTTTTGAGTGTCTTCGTTTCATGGCGAACACGTGTTTCGAACTGGATCAAGTGGTACATTATACAGGCTTTAACGGTGGTAATTTTGATTTTGTACTTTTTATTCTGCTGCCACTGGCATTTTCTGCGAGGCAAAAAATAGATTTAGGTATAAAACTCTTCTTTTCCTTTCCACAACATAAGAGCCATGTTTATCTTGTATGCTAATTTACCAGAATACCGAACGATTACTGAACAGAATAACACATTCAAAAGTAAGCTTATACTGTCATCTACTTACCTTTCGTTGTTAAGTCTTCTTAAGTCATCCTCATATGTTGACGTTTTTAATTAATATTGAAAGACGGGCGATAAACTCGTTAAAGAAACGGCAATATTTTTAAGTCCGCAAAGACTGTTCGTAAAATATGCTGCTTTCACCAAGACGCCGTTCTTCGACTGAATTCATTATTTTTTGAACTTCGCGCAATCGTGGAGCCCCCTGATTAAGAGTTTCCTGATTGGCTCTCCATGTTGCACGTGTCCCTAGCAATCCCTAGCAAGAATTTCGACGGACAAATAGTCATTTGGGAATGGCACGATGGCACAACCGATCCCAAAACCTCGGCCCCAGCTTCTTTCAACGTTCAAAATTGCTTGTGTTCATGGAACTCGCAAATTTATCTCAAAGAGTTGTGGTTTAGGGGGTAGATCTCGCGAGAATACACTCACAATACCTATTTTCAACAAGCATTTTTTTCTCATAGAAAGGTCATGTGATATTACTCTAGGGAACTTCTCTCAAGTTTTAAATTCAGGGTATGTTCTCACCGAAGTGCCGGATAAATCTTGCGCCAACACTAAAACCATAAGTAATATGTGTCACATAATCAACCTAAGTGGTCTCATGGGGAATTTTCTGTTTTATGTCATCCCAACCATCTCTTAGACCCTGTTTACATGGAGTGGGGGACCCCGGTCTAGTTGGGGTTGGTTTCTTTTGTTTTCACGTTCTGGAGGACACAAAACAAAAGAAACTTACCCCACTAGACCGGGGTCCCCCACTCCATGTAAACAGGGTCTTACTTGTTGGCGTGAACGATGGAAACGTCATCATCACCCAAAGATTCCATGCGGTCGCTGATCAAGAAAATCGAGATTTTTTGTGGCGTCATAGTCCCCTGGTTTACTGACTGTATATTTCAACTGTAAGTACTTTTCTATCTATACGCCCGAGCTACTAGGATGCCTTCTTGGGATTTCTCGCGGGGGACAAAAATAACAATGTATGAAAGGTCGGGCGTACACGTTTAAGTTAAACTCCCCCAAAGGGCTTAATTTAATCCTTTAAGTCCAAATCGTACTAATCCAGATACAAATTCTCCACAGACTGCTCTCCATACATTTCCCTAAAGAATTAGTTTAGAGGATCCGAAAAAACAACAGTACTGTATTTCTCCCCCTGTGATCATTTTCTCAATTCTCATAACCCTTTCTCTTGATGAAGTAGTGGTGTTGTTAGGAGAAAATTGATGTTGGTTACTCTTGGGGCTGAAAGGGTTAAAACTTCATTTACATGGATCATTTCAAGTTCCAATAGGACGGCCCATGCTTAGTCGCCTTCGCAGCCGTTGTTAGGGTCGTCACGCAACGCTTAGTGGGGAGGAGCGTTGTGTGACGACCCTAATAATGGCTGCAACGGAGATTAGCCCATGCTGGGAGTACATTGGGCTGCTGTCCCGTCGAACGGAAATATATTCACTTGGATGGTTAGAAGAGTTTTTAATGAAACATCAGGCGAAACAAAACTAAAACATAATTGCTTTCCCAGTTTTAGGAAACAGAAAATTACCGTTATATAACAGAGTTATAGAACATCAGAAGGTCACCCTATCACGTTTTATAAGAGTAGAACGACAATAATTTTCGGAAATGTGGTTAGATCAAATTGGTCTCTTTACATTGTCGTATTATATTTTTAAGAGCAGAGGATATGAGGAGAGGGGGTGCTTTTTGGAAATGTCCCATTTAAAAACTTCATCTCGTTTCAAAAGGGTAATTTGCTTATTTATATTATATTAGTCCTCATTTTTTTTTTGTTTACTTCTGAAATGACCATCCTCCTCTTTTCAATACTTTGATCGGGGAACCTCGTATGACGGCACGTTCTCCCATTTTTACGGCGTCCGCCATTTTGTCTGGTTTCGTCCCCATCACGCGGTAGAGGGTTGGAAAAGGGGGGTGGGGGGGGAAATATGCAACACGTTCTGGGCTATGGTTTAAGACGACTTACCACCGAAAACGTGATTCGCGAAATAACAACAGAGCATAGGCGGATTTAGGGGTGGGACCAAGGGGGGTCTCAGTAAAACAAAAAGTTTCTATATAATTTTCTGGATCCGCAAGACATATATCTTGAAATACCGATGGCAGGCAAGTTCAAATATAACCCTTTATTGTTTTTTCAATGTCAGCCACATGCATTTACAGAATATGAGTACGTCAATCTAATAAGCTAAATGTCCTACCAGGCATTGGTTACTTAACCACACGCGACTTGGAACAGTTTCAGAAAATAAAAGTGAAATATTTCAAGGACACATTTCCCGAAGAAAAAGACATCATTCTAATTACACCGTGATGACATTTGTCTTTTTTACAAGGTAAGCGATGGAAAACAAGAGTAGCATACTTGAAAAGTGGTGTCATGTTTAAGGGAAAGGCATCCTTCAAGGCATGTTTATTTGGCAGAATCCAAATTTCGATTCTTGATTTCGGATGTTTTGCACTTGTTACGACGGAATAAATGAATTATTTGCAAATGAATTCTTCAGCAATATTGGCGCGAACTGAGGAGAACACGCGGGCCTCATATTTTTACAGGAAAACCGCTGCCCAAGAAGAATTTTGGGATAAAAAACCCGCATGCCCAGTCTCTTCGCCCATTATTAAGTGGAGAAGAATCTGGGAACCGAGAAGCCCAAATAAACAAGCTGTTCCCTCGACTGCTTAAAAATCAACTGGTAGACAAAAACTTAATTCAGACGTAACTTACTGCGATAACGATACAAAATTGGCAATGCGTGTCCTCTACGAACATTTAAATACTTGGAGTTTTACTTTTAAAATTTACAATTGACGTTTTGCCCTATTTAGATTTACTAGAAAGTTATCTAACCACAAAATTTCTACAACAAATTAAATGCTAATTTCACTGAAATATACTCCCATCCGCACCAAGTTTACTCAGATGGTCAAAACGTTTAAGTTTTGACGTGTCGTCTTGAGAATCAAGTATAAACAATCATTGGATGCGTTTTTGGTGATATTCGGAATAGTCAAGCTCGACGTAAGAATTATCGGCCGAAATTGATTACTCTTATCAACACTTTGGTTATTCCGACATCACAGAAAACCCTCATCCAATGATTGTTAATACAAAAGAAAGGAATCTAATACTTGTTCTATTAGACATTGTTTTGAAGATTAAAATATCCGTCGCACGGAACACAGTTTGATAATGCTAATGAAAATCATGCATTGCGCACACAACCTAGAGATAAGTAATTATCTGTTAACAAATAACTAACTAATCTGTAGCTGCCCTGATTTACAAAATTGACGGCAGGCTCTTAGGCAATGAGAAGACAGGCAGTGCGTACAATGTATAATAATAAAAGTGAAATACTTCTGTCTACCATACGAAGTGAAGGATACGTCTGTGATCTATGATCTAACTCAACCCAACGTCACTGAAACTTGATTTACATGATACGATCAGTGCCGTAAATACTTAGTAAGGAGCTCAATGGCTGGCTCTCACTACTGATTTCCAGACTTTCAGATAGGCGAGTGCGGAGCGAAGTCAAGCGTTCCCTCACTCTCACCCCCTACCTACCCCACACTCTCGCAGTTTTTCCTGCTCACATCTCTTTGCTCCGTCCCCACAATCTGAAAGCCTGGAAAAAGCTTAGTCGGCGTCGGAGTTGTGATCAAAAGCGCAGAGCGTTATCATCTAGTGAAACGCATCGTAATTAGAATTTAGTTCTTCCACTTTCGTCTGCGACTCCCAAAATCTAAGGGCGCTTTCCAAAAGTCAGAAATGGGCCGACAGGACCGGTCAATTTGAAAATGAAATTTTAATCCAATAATAAGCGCCTTACGTTTAATGAGAACGTGAGCGAGGATGTTATAAGGGAAGTCGGAAGAAAATGTTAAGTTTAATTCTTTTGCGACTCCGATTCCGCCGCGTCGAGCTGATCGCTGCATACAACTCCGATGCTTAAAACTCATACGGTCATAAGCACTCGAACGATAATACACGAATTTCCACCCCAGCACCTTCACTAACAAAAAACAGCCCGTCGACCGAGCTAAGAGTGCGAGAATGATTAAGTTCCTGTTCCCCATGTAAGCAATTTTTTACACCAATCTCATCGCTGATGTCTCTTGATCTGCTGGTCAACAACAGGGGAGAGCGAAAATACTTCGGGGAGATAACAGGCCCACACACTCAATTTTGTACTCTTAGTCAAATCTCACGGCAGCAGGCGCTTGAAAGTAATGAGCGTAAAAAAGAATGGGACGCGCGAGGGAGACACACCCCGTTCTTTCTTACGCCAACACTTTGTAAACAATACAGTTGAACGATCATTCGGTTTAGCGAAAAGTTGACTGACGGAGAAAAGACTTGAAAGCTTCAGAGGCGTGCTGGAACGTGGACGAATTTTGAAATAAAAAGGCATTCATGCAGTGCTTTCTCTGCTGATTATGCGTGCGCGACTGCGTGCGCGAGAGAGTAAAACTTGCTCCCACGCCCTCTCCACTACAAGGGTCCTGAAGGCGAGTCTGAGGAACTCTTCTACATATTTTTTTATGTGCAGTTTTCACTAATAAGGTCGTGCTGTTACAAGCTTATTACGAGTTTTGGTGAGGCTGCTGTAACTACGTGAGAAATATTATCTATAAATAAATGAAAACTTAACGTTCGGCATCGGAAATTTAAAAACGTACGAAAAAGAAATACCCCTCAAACTTTTCAAAGCTTAATTATGTACGTATCCTTGACAGACCTGTTAGTCAAGTGTATTCGTTATTGACTATTTTCACCTGAAAATTAACACACACAGTTCTTTTAGGTCACCACTAAAAGGATATTTTCCTCGCACGCACCAGCTTTCAAGCTTTGTATTCTAGGTAGACGAAAAAAAAATAAATCTATTATATTGACAATGACAAAAAAGAACAAAGCACATGAATCGAGTCCACTAATTGCTACAATGAATTATTTTCCAATGTCAATTTTGACAGTGAATTCCTAAAGGTACTACCACGATTGATTAAAAATTACCCGGTATTGCGTGACTCCTCAAATTTTGTATCCGAAAGATTTTAACACGAATTTAGCGAAGCCCTTGTAAGCATCCGTCGATTTAATATAGGTCTTTCTAGTTTCCCAAACAATGGCAATGGGGATCATTATCAGCGCCAGGATGAACATGATGAAAATAAACATCTTGAAGCCATAGTTTTCTACTTCTACGTGGCTAGGCGTCGGCTTCGTAACGACCTGCAAGGAAAAGTGTCACGCGATAAGCAATACAGCCTACAAAACAATTTTACAAATCCCCCATTTGAATCTTTCATACTACTTTTAAAAAGCTGACCCCAACTCTAAAACAAAAAAAAAAAGAAGAAAGAAAGAAAGAAAGACGAGGCCTGTCTTTTTTCTTTTGCAACGGTCTATCTTATTGCTAGTAACCAAACCTTTAGTCCTCGTAGATGTAAAATATGCTACCGGACATGGTAGAGTAAAGTAAAAAGACATTTTGAAAAGCCTTAAGTTCAGGCCCACGTTGTGTTTACATTCAAAATAAGAGAAGACGTAAGGAAGAGACCCAGGTTCGATTCGCAGTTGTAACTTCTTTTACTTTACTGTAGGGGAGACTATCGATAACATTTTGGTATCGACCGATCATGAAAGAGGTCACGTGTAAGGAAACCTTTGTATGTCCTAAGGACATTTCGGTCGTTTTTCGACGGTTTTACATAGCGCAAATCTACTCTCTTATTTGTTCCAACAAATAACATATTTCTCCCAAATCTGAGGATTGCACTTAGAAAAGTCAGGTGTTATTGCAAAGTGTAAACAACTCTAGTAGAAAGAACGCATGTAGCAAAACCGAGGTAAGGGTGAATGTTACGAAGCCGGAAAATTTTCGTCAACAGTGCGCGCTCTCATTGGCTACTTTAAAGGGAACCTCCACTGTTACTACAGAATAAGTTTAAATCGAATAAAATTATGTTGATAAACAAATTTGTTCGAAATTTGTCTTTAAAAAAGTGTTTATATCTGAATTTTAAAAGTAGAAAGAACGCATATTGTTCTGAAAAAGAGGTAACAAAGGGCAACCATTACACGAATTATTCAAGATGGCCGCGAATCTAAAAAAATTTTCGGATACAAACGCTTTCTTTAAAAATATTTTAGATTGACTTGACTGTAACAGTTATTTCCTGTGATTTAAAGTTATCTTTTTGTTGAAGTGGAGGTTCCCTTTAAGGTCATATGACGTCTAACAATAAACTATTCCCCGCCAAAAGTCTTTGAGCTGGCAACATTGAACCAAATATTAATCACAGTAACGTACATACTGGAGTTCCAAGAGTCCTGGTTGAACGATACAACACATACCCTGAATCTCGCTGAGACTTAAAAGGAAAAAAACAACTGATTCACTTGGGACAAGCCATAACGCATTAAGAAATGTTTACCTTTGTGGCAGGTTTTTCCTCGTGACCCACGTGATTTGCAACTGAGGGAGAACTGGCGTCAGTACTATCACCGACAAAGCTGTCGTCGGGGGGAGGACTGGGTGGAAATTTAGAAGTTTCAAACTTCTCTAATACGGTGGCGTCCGATATGGGTGTGTTCCCGCCAGATTGTCCAGGCGAGGACAAGTTCAGCACTCCAGTGCTTTCAGAGATGCTGTCCGAAGAAACTTTTATCCGGCGAGAAATCCTGACACTAGGTGCCCTAATCAATCAAAAGCATCAGTCAGTCAAGAAAAGCCTTTATTACAAGGCTGAGTTCGCGAGCTGGCAAGGTGAAGCGAATCCCGCATTCTGATTGGCTACCCGAGCGGGCAAGATGGGCCCACCTTGCCAACTCGGGATTACCCGCGTTGGTCCCGCAAGCAAAACTCTCTTTCTGGCCATATAATAATTTCTTTATTCTCCTTCCTTCTAAATGATTGTCATACATAACCATACCAAAAATATTGCGGATGACGACAGATTACGGACATACCTTTTAATCTCTGGTGCTGGGCGACTGATCTTCTCGCTTTCAGCGATAAGCTGGTCTTGAGTTGGACCACTGGAAACAAAAGAGAGAAGCCATAACGATTACTTGCAATAAACTTCAGCCAACTTGTACTGTAAATACCACGAAGCAAATCAAGCTACAACGCGACAGAACGATCACGTAAAATTTACTTGATCGCAAACAATCAATTATTTTCAGTGACTAAATGGAAGCTAAATTCAAGTTTTGCGAAAAAAAAAGAAGGAAAATTGTGATTTGCAAATTAAGAACAAAGCACGTCCAACCACAGATAACTCAACCGAAGTACACAGGTGTAGGTGTACTTACATATGGTATCCGGTTCTTTGGGCTAAATGTAGTCTTCTCGTTCCACAAGTGAGTTCGGCAAGTTATCGTTGTTTTTTTCTTTGTGTTAATGCTTAAGTGAAGAGCAAACTGACCATAAATGGTAGCGTTGCTAAACGAATGGTTTAAACGACTTAGAAAGTCCACTTCATCCCATGGTGGGATACGTTGCTTCGAGTTTAAAACTGTAAGCACATGTAGGCGGAAAACTCACGGAATTCCCTTGTACAGTATTCCTCTATATTTTTTACAGAGTTTCATTAATACAAATCCTACCGGTATGAGGTGACCATTCAAATGAAACCTCTCTGCCTGTTCTTACAGGTCCTTACACATGCTATTTGCTTTTCAAAATTTCACAAAATAAAATTTCGAAAATTGGTCGAAGTTTTCTTTTGGCTAAATTTGGCAGTGAAAGGGTCCATAGAAAGGACATGAACTCACAGGTATTTATGCTTTGACCTCCTGAAAAACCTCTGTGGTGAAATGGCCTTCCTTTTTGGCTTGGCTACATTGTCCTTATGACTGCAAAGGAAGAAATGAGCTTGATAAGAATAGAGAAGAATTTAACCTGTGAAACAGTACATGTTTGAAGTCATAAAGCCTAATTGTGTATGAACACTAGAGAGTGAAAAAATAGTTTTTTTTATATCTTATCTCAAAAAATTTAATTCTTATATTAATTTCACACTCTTTTCACGTTTGAGTGACACATATTCTCTAATGTATTTAAAATTCACCAGTATTATAATAGTCAAACCTCCCATAAGCAATACCAAACGTGTGTCAAGTTAGGGGTCGATTACGGGAATGGAACTAAAGGGGTCCCTTTTTAGAAGAGGTCTGAACCATCTACCTTTTGGAAGAGAATTCATTGCATGCAATCACTAATTTACAATATGTGAAGTTCAATGTTGTCACTAAAAGAACATCTTATTCTCTTCAGAGTGTACCAAATACAATGAACACAGAAATCAAACCACGCCTTAAGTGCTCATTCACAGAAGGATAAAAACAATGGAACATCCAAAAGAGTGGTTGCAGTTGCTTACGAGAGGTGATTATTTACAAAAGATTCCAAATGTAGTGATTTCATTGTGGAAATTTTGAAGTTTCGGATGGGTGGTTGCTCACAAGAAGGTGATCCAACATGGAGGTTCAACTGTAATTCAAAGGCAATACTGTCTTGTTGCATTTATCAAAAATCGTAATAAGGCCAACTACATTGCCAATCATTCTAAGTTATAGCTTACCTGTAAAATGCTAGGTGCTCCACTGCACACTTCCATAAATGCTTACAAGCCAGGGGATCAGGGAGTCGGAAACCATAGTTAGCCTTTCGCTGAAATCACAAAAATAAACAGCCTCACGAACAAGATAACCAAATGAACATTGCTATTCAGAGTTGTCACTAAGGTTTCAAGTTGCTGGGTACATGTACGGAGCTTGTATATGCAATAAGTAGGTGGGGAACTCTACAACTAGAAAGTTCTATGGTTCCATTTTCCTTTTGTTTTCTAGGGAAGTAGCCAGGGGGCTCACCTTCATAGTAGCTGGAGGGATAAGACAGTTGCATGATGATGTCACTTTACTACAACTACCAGAATCCTTAAGTTGTTTGTTGTTTTCTTGTGCAAATTAGGGCTATTGTTGTTCACATCTCAGTGAGATTGAGATATAGAAAAAGGAAAGCAAAGATGAAAGGAACTCTGGTAGTTCTAGTCAAATATTGTCATTCTGAAAATGGCATATTCCCTGTTATGGCTGGTTCCATGAGTGGGCAAGATAAATTGGATACTGCATTTTGATTGGCAACCTAAGCAGGTAATATGGGTCTATACTGCCCGATTAGGATCTGCTGCAGTTGATTCTTGTTTTTCCTTAGTTAAAAATCTATTAGCATACATTACCATACCCAAAAACAATAGGAAACAAATTAACTGCAACACATCCATCAAGGAAAACTTTTCTTGACCATATAAGAATCTTTTATTGACCAAGTTTGTTCGTTCAGGACCACTGGACATCGGCATTGTTTCTATTCTTTTTTCTTTTGCATTATTGTTGACTTCAACTTTGTCTCAGTCCATCAAAATGCAAAAAAAGGAACTTGGCCAATATCAACCATGAGTGACATAAAACCGAAATGATATTCTAGACGTTGTACTTACATCTTCCTTCTGCACCTGAACATAAAACACTTTTCCCTCATAGCTGCACTTCAAAACTTCAGGCCTTAAGGAAAGAAATCCAGAAATCATAAGTCCTGTAAGAATATTACCTTGACACGTGCAAATCTTTACTTGGGATTTTCTGCATGTTGTAGACAGAATACAACGTACATTTGTACTTACCAGTTAAACCCTGACACCTTCTTTCCTTCCCTGATAATGGCAATACCAACCGGAGTCAATCCCAAATAAAGTTGAACATTATCTTGATCCTGTGGAGAAATGAAAAATAACAACAATTAAAAACTTTGTAATTGAGGAGAACAATAACAAAAAAAAAAAACAGTGAAAACTGCAACATGTATAATAATTTATTCCTAGAATGTTATTCCTAGAGTTTAAGTATGGCACTACTAGAAACAAAATATACTTACACAAAGTACATGAAAGAATGATCGTTTCACTGATTTATTTAAAAAACAAAAATCAAATAATTTATTAATTGTGGGATGAATTATTGTGGAATACAGTGTGACCCTGTTAATATGGTCACTTCTGGGCCCAAAAAAGCTGGCTGTAAGAACAGGGTAGCCATATTACCAAGGCAGGCCTAAATTTCATGACTTGAGGGCCATAATGACAAATACACCATACATCGCATTCACCGTACTGCTCTCATTAACAAGCAACCAGAATGTAGATATCGCGTACAGTATTGAAAAAACTTCTTAAAATGTTACTTCAGTGCATGAAACTCTTTAAAAATTCGGCTACAAAATGCCACAAGTGCATTTTAAGTGTACTGTAGTCTAAAAACAGTACAAGAATAAGCTCAGAATACTAGGTCAATAGGAGGTTTTGCCAGGCCAAAAAAACTGGCTGTAATAATGAGGGGACCATATTATCGATGTGGCTGTAAGGCGGGGTTACACTGTATGCAATATTAAAAACTGTAAACTGTTAAAAGAAAATCTCCCACAATAATGCAAAGCTTATGCACTGTTTACAATTTGACTAACCTTGCATGGATGAGGATCCACTCCATACATGTCTAGTCCCTTAACGGCACCCAGAAAGTTCTTTTCAGCAACAGCAGGAACTTGGCCACTTTAACAAAAGAGTTTGGTTATCTGGATGCATGACATCCAGTGACAATATACATTACATGTACATGAATCTTGTTTTCACATGAAAAAGTTTGTTAAGAATAAATTTTTTGGGTATTGTAAACTTGAGGGCAAACATTTTATCATGAAAGAAAAAAAAAAAGTAACAAGGCCTGTAGCCTACATACAACTTCTTGCTTTTTTCTGGAATCGGTGTATCAAAAAATCATGAATCAAGAGGTACTAAAATATTGGACCTGAAACTGCTTTCACAATAAAATATACAGTACACACTTTCTGTAAAAACACTTAGGTATTTCCAAAAAGACGACACCACCATCAAATTATATAAATAACAGCAGTCAACAAAATATTGCACAAAACCAGTTAGAAATGGTTGATACAGGCTGTATTGATAAAATGGATGAGTAGAATAACATACGTTAGCATCTTGTGAGTTTCTGCTATTTTCTTCTCTAGCTTGTCTGACTGTTTTGGAACAATGCGGAATTCAGAGACATAGTTTTCACCATGGTCCTCCTCTTCATAATCCCCAATGTCAGCTAAAGAAGACAAACAAGCCAGAAAATAATAATGAAGGTCTCTGTGCAAAAAAACGTCCTATTCATATTTTACTATTATTTTTGAATGTGTGCAAAACTTACAAAATTTTTGCCTGTGACCTTTTTCGCGGGTTGGTGAACGCAATTAATTATTTTTGCCTGGGCTCACTGCAACTAAGCTGTTAGAGATCTTATACAACATGGCCCGGCATGCGGCGACTCTTCTCTACTGTAAGGTTCTCCAGTTGAGCTAATTGCTGGTATCTAGCTACAATCCCGGACAAAACTACTTGAGAAAGTTTTCCCCATCATGTCCACTTTCCTACGCAACAAAACTATTTCTAAAACGACGCCTTTTGCGGAAAGAAAACCCCTTCCCCCAATTCAATGTTGCTTCCCACAAACGCCCAGGGATCAGGCTTTCTTTTGAATACACAACAACATTGCTTTCAGGGGAAGGGGGAGAGGGAAGAACCGGTACAGCTACGATGTTTAGAAAAATGCTGTCCAAGTATACAATTTTCTCAACAGTTTTGTCCAAGATTGTAGATACCAGCATTTCTCCAGTGGGTATTACAGCTGTCCCAGGAGAAACTGAAAACAATGCTTATGCCAAATTTTGGGGGGCAAATAAGTTGCACTATGGGAGACGTGCAAGTGGCGTATGGAAATGATGATGAAATCTACATGGCAGAGCTTCTCTAATAAACTAAAATGTACGTCTACCCAAGCATTTGCTAGCATTCTTCAAATACCTTGGACAATGTAAGCTCCCAACTCCACCAAGTCGTTAAACGTGCAGAGGAGTCTAGTGACAAGAAAGTAAAAGGACCACATTAATTTTAAGTGATAATAACCTTAAAAGCACGACAAGAACACAAAGCACTCAACTCTTCCTACAAGTCATTGGTCAGTGGAGTGACAAGAAGAGGAAACAGTTCTGAGAGTACATGCTTCAATACAGATTTATACAAAATCACTGGTTTTATAGCTACATGTAAGTAGTGCAAGAAAGCTATTCAATTGATTTGACAATAACAATGAAAAATGGGAAGTGTCAAGCATGCAGTTATCTATTACAGACTGAATTAGACGACAAGAAGTTCTGTTATTAATTATTTATAATAACCACAACAAAATTTGTGATATTTTCAGCTTTTCTAAAATTAAAACACAGCATATTCCAACAGTTTTTTTGCTAGAATTAAAAATAAAAAAACCTTTCAAGTGCATGCAAACAATGTCCAATTACTTCGGCATAACACATACTGCCCAATTATACTTTCCTATTAGTGCTGAAATCAGGGCAATAATTGAAAGCCAATCAGATTTGAGAATTTTTTTATAGTTACTGTTATGATAAAAACCAAGTTGCTGCAAGCTGGGTTCACTCAGCACCAGCACCACACATACAGCTGCCGAAATTAGCATATGGGCAAGCTATCTTGATTTGACAGCAAGGAAGGGGTGGGGAGACAGCTACATGTAGCATGCATGAGAGCTATTCAAGTTGATTTACTTACTGACTATTCACTAAAGATAAACTTATGTAAACATTGATACCAAGCAAAGCCAAGCTAAAAAGTTTTCATTACATCTCACCTGCCATGGAGAATATCTCTTTTGACTTGAAGGAAAAACTGATACCTAAAAATGTTCAAGTAATGATGAAATAATTGGTATTGTTGATAACTCTCAGAGCACAAAATAAATCACAGTCAAACTTTGATATAACAAAGGGCTTAAAGGACTGGTAAAATTTGTTTGTTAATATGACGAGGTTTCATTATATGGAGTTTCTTTTTCATATAATTATTATTCTATATTAATGGGGTAAAGAAAATCGTTTGTTATACTGAGGACTTCATTGTATAGAGGTTCTACTGTATTTAGACTGCTGCCAGATTGCCAGATGTGTTGACTGGCCAAAGCAATCTTAGCTTGGTCATATCTCTCTTTTTACCAATGAAGATGTTAAAAATAACATTATAATAACTTGAACGACTACTAGCCTAACAAGCAAAAACATAAAGTGAAAAAAAAAACATGCTTGTCCTAGTGACATGTAACCCAGAAACTGTTTTGTTTCGCACACATTTGTTTGAAAATAAGAAACGCCATTAATACAAAATAAAAACTGAGCCAGTCACAAGTCAAATTAGACATAACTAGTTATCAAACTAATCACTTTCATTTCACAGCAATACAAATGTAAATCTTGCAACAGCATGAAAAAAAAGCTGGTGTTGTCATGAACAGAGTTTATATCAACAAGCAACTATGACATATGAAGTCTCCTACACATACATGCATTTTCTCTTCATGAGTTGACAACCTTGATTTTTTTGTTAGCAAAGCTGCTCCCACTTGTGTGTTGTAAATTCTGTGTGTTGCACATTTTTGCTCACTACATGTAACTTGATTGCGGCAGGATTAGCTCAGTCAGTAAAGTGCTTGACTGCAGAACGGGAGGTCGTGGGTTCGATTCCCGGGGCCGGACCTATACTCAGGGTCTTAAAATAACTGAGAAATGAAGGCACTCCCTTTGCACTGCTAGCAGCTAGACCATGGCATGGCTTGGATGACCAAGTAAAATGGCGGACCTCTCTCCAGTTGGAGACGTAAAAATAGTGTCCCCAATTCGCACTTTCGTGCTCAATACCTTGACACTCAAAAAAAGTGCTTTTTAAAATTTATTTGAAGAAAGTCAAAAGACAACAGTGTACCTGAAGTTTACTATATTAGTTCCTGTTCATCAAACACTTTAAGCTCCATTATCCATTTCCCAGACTGATCCCCATATTGATATATTTTCCCTTAAGAATCAGTCAAGAGAATTTGATAAAAGATCAAAGCACTTTCCCTTTGATGATCAGTTAATTAATTCTCATGACCTTTTGCCTTGATGATATATTGATTTTTTTAGGAGAGATTGGATATTGGTCACTTGTGGGACTAGAAGCTCTATAGTGGTCACCTTGTGATTTCTTCATGAAGAGTACTTGGGTCTACAGAATAAAATTTCACTCTGAAGAACAACTTGTAAGGAGGCTTCAATGCTGCAAAGAAATCAATCAAAAAATGGTATTTAAAAAATCTTCCTGGACGACTACAGTGGAACCTCAATTGGGGACTGGCCAAATACGTTCACCAAAACAAGGTTTCATTATACCGAGGTTCTTTTCCATACATTTTACAATAACTGGGGCAGAAAATATAGTTTGTTACATTGAGGATTGAGGAAGGTTGAGAATCCCAACTGGCTTGCCTCCAGCCAGTTGGCTAGAAAGAAAAGGGCCACCGAGGCATTGAACTGGGGACTACTGAGAACAAACCCAGCTAAAAGTAGAGGTCATGGATTGAACTTGTGGCCTCTGGATTACAATTTCATTGCTCTAACTGCTCAGCCATTCTGCCTCACTGTAAGGAGCGAGCAAAATAGTGTGTTCTAAATACGACTAGTGGCAAAGAAAGAGAAAACATATTCATAAAACCTGATCTTACACAATCTACATCAGCAGCCTGAGGGAGTAAAAAAGATTGAAATGTCTGCTTCACCAGAACACCACAAACAAACTACAGCTTATGGAAGACTCACTTTTCATCTGCCGCACAACACTCTTGTTGAGATCCAGCCAGTGCTAAGAAAACAAAACACAGAGAAACATGATTAATTATGGTAATAGGATTGAGTGGAGTCCTTACTCAGTTTGTAATCAAACGGGTCATTAACAAAATAAGATGACCAAGTAGAGCGAGTCCAATTTGTTTAAATGAAGTTAAATAGAATATTTATTTAACTTAGTTAACAACAAGGAGTGAGGGCGTGGTCAGCGAAGAGTCAGTTGGCTCAAGCGTGGTCGGCCTTGCTTGCAGCTCCTCCATCTGCTCAGTACAACGTTTTCCTCGCGGCCACTCTCTTCATTTAGCCTTTGGATCATTCTTTTACCGTCTGCTTCTTGCTGTTTTTTGCTGTTCGGTTTTTGCTGTTTTTGCTGTTTCTTTCTTTGTCATCTGGCTACGCTTGGCTTTATGCAATTGTCATTTCTTCGTAACTTGGGCTGGCAGTCTTGGCGGGACGTTTGCCTCTGCGTTTGGGCATGGTTTTTGCTTGGGTGTTTCATCTGCTACTTCATGGTTTGAGAGTTCAACAACACCTTGGCGGTGGTGTTTTCGTGAGACAGAACGACTGTGGTTTTGCGTTCACTTGCTTAGCAGCCAAGCGGCTGATGAACTTAGCTGTCCATGAGCTTAGCAGTCTAGCTGCCCATGAGATAGCGGGTCAAGCGGTTCACGAGCTTAGCAGTTAAGTGGTCCTCTAGCTTAGTGGTTAAGCGGTTCACGAACTTAGTGGTCAAGCGGTCCTTGAGCTTAGCGGTGAAGTGGTCTACGCGCTTAAGTTTAGGGGGCATTTAGTGGTCAATTCCATAAGTGTGGGCTCACATGGTACATAGTAGCTTTGTACACAGCTAGGATCTTCGAGTTCTACGTTGAGCATTGGTGTAGTGGTCGTGGAGTGGTTGTCGAGGCAGTCGGTTAACTGTGTGATCGTTTTCATCTGGTTTAGTCGATTTACCTGGTTTACCTCAGTGCAAGCGTTGTTGGCTTCTAGCGGTGTGTGGGGGAAATTTTCAACTCACTCATTCTTTTATCATTTTCAAACATTTTTTATAGTTCTTCACATATTTTTACACCTTACACATAGATATGCCAATTTTTTAAACTTTTTACTCACTTGAAAATGACCGAAGATGGGTCAAAACTTTGTTTTTTATCCGTAATTTTCACTGAATAATAATAAGCCTTACATAAATTTGTTAAATGTAAAGCCTGGTTTCCATGTGATTGTCCAGATCATCCTGATTTGGCTTAAAATAATGTTCAGGTGATTGGGCTGACCAAGACCAAGCAGATATGTTTGACTGTCACGCATGTGCAAAATTTCTGTTGTCTGACCCAGAAACATCCGTGAGAACTGCGTGCCTCCAGTCTCTGAAGTCAACAAGATAATTATTATATGATGTCATCAAAAGTCCAGGGTTGTCACTAAGTAAAATTTTTCTTGTTGCCGGATTTTAAACATCAACAAATGGGCGGGGAATCAAAGCCTTTTCCTGGCTAGGGAAAATTTCTTTTGGTTCTATTTTTCCTCTATTTTCCAATAAAAGATGAAAAGTTTTAGGGGGGCCTATATCTACCGTTTAAATACAAAAATACTTTGAACAATGCTATGTTAAGTGGTTTTGAACTATATCCTCGTTGGGTGCCCCTGTTATATGATGTCATCAAAAGTCCCAAAAAGCTGTAACAATACATCGGACAATTGATTACCATAATCATGATATTAACGCTGTGATAGCAATGGATCGATAGTGAAAATGAAACATCGATAACAAAGTCGATATTGTAGCCAAGTAACGATAGTTTTGTTAGTTTCTATACTTCCAACATTTTAACTTCTTTGGAAAATAAAGATATGCTTTTTTACTGATCTTTGATTCTAAAGTTCTCAATAACGGTAAAAAAAAAAACTACAAACAATCTACCGTCCTACTGCACCTACATCTAGAATGTTTTAGCGTCTTGATTCTTGAACCGCTTTGGGTCTAATATTAGACAAGGGTCATATAAATTGACGCTGAGGTTCGTTCAAACTTCAAACATGACGGCCAATTTTATATCATTGCAAACTATCGCAATACGATTGCAATAGTAGCTCCACTATCGCAATACCGTAAATGATCAATTGAGTGGTGTGGAGCTTATTTAATTTTCCCTGTTATAGTAGCGGTGCTTATACGAGAGTGGTGCTTATTCAAAAGTGGCACTTATTTCAACTACCGGTAAAACACTGAGGGGAATATAGAGAGAATTACGGGAGGCGTGTTCTTGGTATGCACCATTTAATAAAAAATATGTACACCTTGTACTGTCATATGAACCTGGCTTTAAGAGTTTTACAACATTAAAACTTTAGAACTCACAAGTTGGTCAAGGTCCTATTTCTCAAGGAATATCAAGTGCCTTACAAAGGTGGGGCATTAATTTGTGAATATTCAAATTAGTGCTACAGCGCTTAATCAAGAGCCACGCTTATTAAGTTATTTTCGGTAAAGGTATCTGTGTGACCTATAGTGCAATAGTTAAAATTTTTCCAATAGTCACCCCTAAATGAGTAGGCCAATCAGGACATTCTGGACAATCATAGGAAACCAGTCTTAAGTGACTGACAATATTGATAATGGCTTTCTTGTATGCAACGGCGTTTAACTGTGTGAAAATCACTTAAGAACTAGTTACTTAATTAAACCTCAATGAAGCAAAACTGAAAGGTGTAAATTGAATTTTGAAAATCATGTGAGCAATGCAGTGACTTTCCAATACTTAAGACAGATGGGCAAAGAAGCAAGTTATAGTTCAAAAAAAGTTGCTAAAGTCGTGACAACAGCAATCATAACCTGTTTACAAAGTACACACTCCAGTAACTGAAAACAAACAATCACATATTTCTGAATTTAATTATGCGTCCCTATTAAGACAAATCCTACCCTTTGTTTGGCATCGTCCACGTAACGAAGACCAAAATAATCTTTCTCCAGTAAGTCAAGCGTCCTGCAAACCTCGTCGAAGACGGTCTGTCCTTTGACGTCTCTCTGAAAAAATGTTTCCAAGTTACACGCATTATAAATAAAAAGAAAAGAGTACGTTCAACCTCAGTGTGACACTCAAGAAACAATCCAAACCAAGACACGCAACATACATCATTTCTAATAAACACTTTTCAGGTATAGTTTTGTTTACCTCGATATACTGTTTCTAACATCAGTTTTTAATTGCAATGAACTGTTCTGTTAATTGGAAAGCTTGTTACGATGTCTTTCGAAAGGGTTTGCTGAGCACGATCGTCCGAGTAATTTTACGTTTAGAAGATACTTATCGTAAAAAAGGCATGAGTGATTTTGTGGATTTTTGTTTTCGATACAGAATTAAAAGAAAGAAAGAAAAACAAAATCAAAAGCTAGGCATTATTTAATTTACCTGAGTTTATTTACAAACTTGAAGACGTGGACCCCCCAAATCATTGTTATCATGACATATTCACGTGCTAATTAGACTAAGAATACAAAGATCACCGGCAAAAGTTGGGACACCGAGAACATCGGATAACAATAAAAAAATATTCGCAAACACTTTATTTGTTTCTTCTTGTATTTTTTTTCACTGGGTGTACAGTCGACGAGCATGAAAGAGCTCGAGACGAGAAATCGAGAAGATGAAATTGAACACCTTTGTCACGCTTCACGGGGTTTTTGGCTCGAATTCACGTGTAGCAAAAACTACACACCGCATTTACATGTACCTACCTCACCGTATTTTTAATTTAAAATTTTCAGTAAACTACTACAAATACAGAAAACGAAACAATAAGTTAACTTAACATGTATAATTAAGTCGGAAAAACAAGCGATCGAGGACGCAACAATCTCAGATTTGATATTACCCGATTAAGCCACATGGCACGGGCAGAAAAATGGGATTAAGAACGAGGAAGTTTTGTCAATCCTTCCTCGAAATCGGTCAGGGTCAGCGAGGAAAAAAAAGGAAAAAAGAAGTCCAGATTTAATAGGGTGTCTCCTCCACAAACAGTCGAACCGATGCAAATTTATTTTCTTTTACAGCCTGAATAAATTATCCCGAAATCAGCGGGTAATTCCATAATCGAAGCAAGCAAACGAGAGCATTTTGCAAAATGCTAAGTACGGGTTTAAGAAACTCCAAAATCACGGTCATGACAAAACTGAGATTGCGTTTAAATTGAAACACTGCAAAAAACTGTTGTTGCCCTGACTGATATTTAAGAAATAGTCTTCGAATGACGGCAACACACAGTTAGTGCATGCAGAGTACACGAGCTTTGAGCACTATGATTTCACTGAAAAAAAAACAATAACAATGTGGAAAAACTTATTATAGAAAAAAAGAAACATGTGAAAGCTGGAAAGCAAGCCGGTTACAATAAACAGGAAGAAAAGACTGGCTTAGACAGAGAACGAAAGATCACGTAACATTCGCTCATACTTTAGCAGCTCATGCATTTGTAAAGCTAGCATGAGGGCGATGCAATGCTAAACTTAAACTTACCTTGAAATCGCACGACAACTCTGTATCGTCCAAAAGACTGATCTTACACTGGAACTCGCCCTCTAGATTACTTTTGCTTGCAGATTTGAACATTGTGTTTGCTATGTAGTATACTTTTGCCTAGACACTCATGGGTTTCGAGTTTGATCGGACGCCGACTAAACTCAGCCTCGCTGTCGTGAATGTATGCTGCTGCACAATACCTTACCGCGCGTGCCCAGAACTCTAAAACGTTTGCGTTCCCGGATGAACTGGCTTTTTGCAGGTGCAGATTGTCATCAAAAAGAGACATGACGGCGGGGAGCCCTGATACGGCAGAAAAAGAAAACTATCATCTGATTTTACCATTCAGTCACATATTCCATTGAAATGAACTCGAAGGGGATTTTGTAGGGTTTTATGCTTGACAAAAGACACTCAGCTGGTCATCTGGCGAGCTTGGAAAATAGCGTGTACCGGGAGCCGATTACGGCTCCCGCGTGTACGAGACCTGCTTTGATGCTTTTCAAGATTCAGTTTTCCGAAACAAAAGGATGAAAGGGTTCGCTTGTTTTTTCCAGGCTCATTGTCATGTTAAAATAAGTAAGCAACAAAAATCTGAAAAATCACACGCCAAGCCCCATCCCCAGAAATTAACCCACGTCATGGAATTACTTCTCAATTTGTTCCATCGCCATATAAATGGCAAATTTTGTTGTTGACCATTTACAGTAATGGTGGAAAAACACTGAGCCCAGTCCATGGACTAAAATGGACTACGCCGCTGAAGTGTAGAGATTAAGGGTAACTTAGGGGTTATGAAACTGGGTGAATCAAGTTTCAGGGCAGTTTTCCCAGCATATTGACCCCAACTGGAACCTGATTCATTCAGTTTCCTAAGGCCATCCTCTTTTTTTCGCCGTTAGCGTCGTCCGACCAACCCAAATTCTGCGAGAATTCTTGTGATTTTTCCTTTAGTTTTTTTTTTTTCAATCCGACCGACCAACCCAATATCAGGAAACAGATTTGACGCTAAAGGAAAAAAAAAAGGGATGGCCTAACCGACCCTAATATCAGTAAACTAATCAGTGGCGTAGTTCATTTTAGGGTAGTCCATGAGGGTAGTCCATGGACTGGCGATCACCTGGCGTCTGTTCACAGTTGGCGAAAATGGTAAACAAAACTCAGGAATGGTAAATTTCAATCCAAAGTCACGTTTACCATTTGCACAATTCAGTTTCGAAAAACGGCCTCGAAAGCCTGAAACTGGTGTCAAAGATGAGTTTGAAGATCTGGAACATCATAATAGAATATTCGATACGTTTTTGAGTTTGGTACATTCCTTACAGGACCATGAAGAACCAGCTTTACAGAGGTTCTATTGCTTCAGGGAATCATTCCACAGGAACGACCCTAACAGAGACGTGTTCTTTTCACTTTCGAACCGTACATTTCACAACACTTTCGAAAATGGTAAACGATCTTTGTGTTCCCGTCTCTAATGCTTTTTGCCCAAACCTCTCCTTGAACCACCCCCCCTAGCCTCCCTAACTTGCACACATTGAGTTTAAGATTTTACTGATGACTTTTAAAGCTATTCACGGCATGGAGCCAGATTATCTTTGCAAATTGATCAGCCGAAGGAAATCACCCGGATATTCCCTCAGATCAAGCAAAAAAGTTATGCTTGAGGTTCCAAGCGGCAAGCAGATACTCCCAACACTTGGTGGCAGAGCATTCTGTTATGCGGCCCCAAAGCTCTGGAACAACCTACCTAGCGAAATATCCCGCCTTGACTCTCTGTCAAGTTTTAAATGCCTTTTGAAAACATATCTTTTGAAACAAGCTTTTAATTTGTAGTGGTGTATTTGTTTCGTTTATTGTATTATTTATCACTTCTTGTTACTTTATTTCATTTTTAAATCTTTCTAATTCTTGTAAATTTTATTCATTTTTAGTCTTTCTTTTTAACTTATTGTAAAACGCATTCGATCATATCCAATGGAAAGTTGCGCTATATAAGTTTTAATTATTATTATTATTATTATTAATTTTCGTAAGCCCCAAGGTGGGGGTGTACAGTAGGGTTTTTGTACGCATTTGCGGGCCCCACCGTGGGGAATTTGCAGCTTTCCCATCAGAAAAAGGACGAAGTTTAATCCTGTCAATGCCATGAGGGGAAGGGTACACTTGAGACTGTCCAAGCTGTTTATAAAATAGGCCTTTTACTTACAAATAGAAAATGAACAATATCGGCTTTAGGATAGAAGCAAATTCACTACTTTGTTCCGAAGACGAGCAGAAAAAGATCACGGGAATGAGAGGTACAATACATTCGCTTTACTTATAATTTCTACTCTTACGATGCTCTCCTTTCCTTAGAAGGGACAAAAGGGACCCAAGAGAACAGTTTACTGATAAACTAAGGCAAAAAGAGAGACTTAGTGTCACGCAAACATGAATTTGTACCCCGTGACCAAGTTTTCCCTTTACTTGCCTTTTATTAACCTGCGAAAACATCCGTTCCGCGCGAAACGTCCCCATCGACGAAGAGCGAGGAGAAACGGATGTTTTCGCAGGCTAGCCTTTTACTGATCCTTACTTCTCTGAAAAGATATATATATCTAGCCGAATTTTTGAAAACATACCTCAAAATGGGCCAGAATATTCGTACAGAAAGCTGGCGATAGCCAGGGCCTTTCTAGGTCACAAGTCCAGAGTGTCTTTTTGAGACTTGAAAAACACCAAGAAGAGGGGCTTGCTGTCCTGGTTGGTCTCATTGTCAAGTTCAGTCCCTGAGCTAACTCGCCATGGATTTTCATAAATCCGGCTAGGGCCTCCATGTCAATCCCTTCAGAGGGGGAGGGTGCTGAAAAGTGTTGTACCTTCCGTTAATCCTGGTCTGGGTAAACAAGTGCACTGGTCATGTCTGCCTTAAGTTTGCGATGTCAAATTCTTGAAACGTTTGAGGCCCATTGGCTATGTCAGAAAGATAATTCCCTCAAGCACGTGCTAGGCTGGGATTTGAGGGTTTTCAGGGGGGTGATTTAACCTTGAATTTTCTCTGCTTAGAACTTGCGTGAGAATTTTAAGTCTCAAAGCGTCCTCCGTCATTAAGGGCCTTTAAGCAGCTAGAGCACTTTTGTATAGACAAGTCCAGAGTGTCTTTTTGATGGACTTGAAAGTTTCTTTTGCTAATCAGGAACCAAGAAGAGAGTCACCTTAAGAGAACTATGGGTAAGAGCTGAGTTTCTTGGCGATATTTACTTTAGTTGAGTCAGTTTAAGGTGTGTGGGCCCCTGGTGTCCGATGGTATGATTTTCATAAATCCGGCTAGATAAATATATATAGTATTTTCACGATACTTTGTGTCTAAGAATCGTTGTGGACTGTTTTCATCAGCTTTTTTTATATTCTGAGAGATTCTCTACTTGAATCTGACGTTTGCAGTTTGCCGTAAGCGTGACTCTAAAACGAGACTACTAGCAGCAGAGGCTAGCAGTCTCTCTTTTTCTTCAGATTTAATGAGGGGAGTGAACGCGCGCGAGAAACGAGGGCGGCAGCCCGAGAAGGAAAAAGAGCCTCTCCCGTCTCGCGCCTTCAGTCACGCGCGTGTCGCTTAGTCTACTCTAAAACTCTCGACTATCTCTCCACGACAGACATCACCCTATGGTTAATTTGATTGACCGTTCACTTATTTAGCTGATGTACAATGGATATTTCTCGCACTTCTGTAAGGTTTCCAAGATCCACTTTCTTCGTAAAATACTTGAGTGCACTCCGCGTTGAGAGCAAACACTTCGGCACCTCGCACCTGAGGGGTGTTATCGAGTGAGGAGCGAACGGTTACCACCCCGCCATACGCGTAACGATCTGTGTTGATGTAGTAATGGACTCCTAAAACATAAAGAAAAAAATAAAAGGCGTGTTGCTCAGATAGTGGAGGATCACTGTGTAGATCCTTCAGCCGGGGCAGGGGTGCATGTGAGAAGGCCTGCGAACAAGCTCTCGTCTGAAAATTGCGGGAGTCGAGGGTCACGCGTAGCAAGCAACTCCTATTGGAACGGTTACACCATAGTTAATTGAGTGGAATGGTTATGAAACCCGTCAGACTCCTTTGTTATATGTTTTTGTGGGCCTGAAAGTGCACAACGTTCAAAAGAATTCCTATCATTTTGATTGTATCGACCAATAAAAACGTTGCATTAATTTATTCCGTAACAATTTGCCAACAGAAAACAAAGGATTGTGCACTTTCAGGGTGCTTTGAACAAACTGCAGCACTGTTGTTTTTATCATTGATGTTTGCCGCTCTTCATAACCAGTCTCCTCTAATAACTATGGTTACACTGACCATGAGGAGTCTGAGAACAAGAAAAGGCGAAAAACATGAGCAGGAAAGCAGGAGTCTTAAGCAGGAGTCACTCCCCTTCACTCCCCGTTCTCTCCCCATTCTCCCACTCGTTCTCTTAATTAGGACACTGAAGCCTGCAGAGAACTGCGGAGGAGGCTAGGTCACGTGCTACCCCGGGTCTCAGACTCTTTTCACGCGCGGTTTCCGGTTTCGGTCAAGTCTGTGACTTCGGTCTTCGTCCGAAGTGGTGTCGGTCACAATAGACCACGCCAGTGGAATTTACCTAACCTACCCTTTTCGAACAGCATAACAGCAGTCGGTTCTCTTATATTCCCTTCGTATTGAAAATAGCCCGCGAATACAGCCGTCTCTCCACGCTTTGCGCCACAAACGGCTGTATTCGCGGGCGAAATTGCTAAAAAAGAAAAAAGGAGGCAAGGCCAAAAGCTGAACGTTACCGCCCTAAGACTAGTCTGTGCACAGACCTCCCCCCCTCCCCTGGGTAAAGGGAAGGGGGGGTCTGTACAAAGGCTACCCTAAGACGACACCATCTGAACTTGGAAAAGTCTTAAATCACAGCCAGCATGACAACAGTTTTTACTAAGACTCCAGCTAGTCAGATATTTTTCCACCTGCATTGCAAATTTTACGAGACTTACGTAGGAGTAAAACTTTTGAGCCAGTGGGAAAAATCTGCAAAGGAACGATGCAGAGCAAAATACTTACCTGGTGCATAGAGGGGGTCGAAATTCAGGTTTAGTTTCTTCTTTAAACTCTCCCAACTGAATTCGAGTCCATTCACTATTGGTGTCTAAAACAAAAGAACAGAATGAATAGAAAGGCATATGACATGGGCAGCGTGCAATCTTATTGCGGTGTTAATTTTATTACTAAATAGCATCGGCAAAAAGCATGCCAGTCGATGATATTCCTAGCTGGGTGACCTCAAATAAGTGTCAAGGCTGGCCCACCGCACTCGTGGAGAACCAACTTGATTTTAGAGGGATTTAGAGTTGTCTGAAATGTTAGCCATCTCTTTGCCTCACTCAAAACGAGAGGCACGTCTGAATTCCCGTTTTAAGGGGGGGTGGAGTGGGGAGCGCCTGACATTTTATACTTGATAATTTTAGAGTCAAGTTTATAGGAAAACGGCCAAAGTAAAGGGGAAGCTTGGTGATGTGGTATAAATTCACGTTTGCCATTTGCCTACCCTGGGTACCAGAGGTTTTTCTCTCGTGCGGCGGGAATTTTCGGTGTTGGCCAAAGGCCGACACATCTTCGGCCGTAAAGAAACCGGAAACGGCGCTAGAAAAGTCTCTGGCACCCAGGGAACCATTTGCCATAAACATGACTCTAAATATCTCTTTTGTCACATGGATTGACTAATCATAAAAGATAAGGTCTCTGTACTCCATTCTGAGAAGTTAACGGTATATGACATGTTGGTTAATTCCTGTTTGATAAATTTGACTATAACTGAAGCGATAATTACTTTCTTTAGCCAGGGTCTTTGTTATAAAGAGGTTTGTTATATTAGAGTTTGACTGCTACAGAAGTAGTAGAATGTAGCTTGTGTAATCTTGACAACCAACAGTAACAGAGGGATGAGAATCTAACAACAAGAAAGCCTGTAATATGGAATAGTTAAACAACGCTGCACAATGCATCGTGCTTTTCTTTCTTTTCTTTGCCATCAGTGACCGCTAAAATAGAGATGTTGAACATTCTACTACAACTTTGTGTGAAGGACTTAAAACACAAGACAGCAAATTTTTCTTTTTCTTTCTGAACTGGGATGCTGTGCCCAAGAATTCAACTCCAGAAACGTTTGACTACAAATGGGAAATTTAAATACCAATAAATATTGAAAGAACTTCACATGCTTTATATGTGACATTTTAAGCTGCTGTTGTCCATGACTGCTCACTCTCCTTACAACTAGGATGAGACACATTGGTCAGTAGCAACCAGCAAAGTAGCCTACATGCACCTGCACCCTCCCCCCCTCCCGACAAAACAAAGGAATGCTCCCTCTCTCCGTTTTTCCTTTGGCGGGAGGGGGGGATGGGAGGGGAGGGTGCAGCTACAAGTAGGCTACCCGCAATGTTAAGTAAGTGTGTATGTAACAGGATTGAGAAGTGGCAAACACAACTAGTTTTAATTACAAGATGAACAAGACTCCGGCTACACACATGCTCACAAGAGTGTTGTTCTGGGGCCTGTTTCTTGAAAGTCCTGATACTTACCAAAGCCTGGTATTGCTGCCATTGTTTACGTTCAAGATTTCTGTATACAACATGATAAAATTATCAGTATTTACAAACCGAAATTGGCTGGTTTGTTGGGTGGGCCTCACACTTTCATTCTTTAGATTTTGATTGGAATATTTGATTTTTCACCCCGAAAAAATTCCTGGACTTTCGAGAAATGGGTCCCTGATGGTTACAAGCAGTTTCTACCTTATCTTACATATCATGAACTGCCCCACTACATGTATAATATTATGTCTCACAGTATACGTACCTGCCTGTCAAATGTTGTGTAAACAAACGACACAGTGCGACCTCCCTTAAGGCAACCTCTTTGACAATACCAGTAACGAAGCATAGATCCCCGTGTGTAATGCTCATACAAAAATGTCAGAAGAAACATGACTAAAAAGCCTAACAGGGTCATTTTAAAGTGTGATCCTGCAAAAAGAGAAACAAAGTATCAACAAACTGGTCACACAGTGAAACACCAAAGAGGTACATTAAAGTAAATGTGCAGTTCTAGGAAATCTCCAAACTCAGCCCACAGAAAAAATTGGAAAATAATAAGGAAGAAGAGATCCAAAATACAAAAATATTAGAAGAAAATAAGGCATGAAGATCAGAGTGGTGGCGGTTTTAAAAAAAAAATCCTTCTATGAGGAAGGTATTAAACAGTTATTGGATTCACAAAAACAGAATTGTTATATTACGCATTGTTTTGAAGAAAATAATGACAAACACACTGTCACAAGGAACCAGAATTGATATAATTGTTATTGGAAATCATGCATTGTCGCGCAACCTACAGATTAGTCAGTTATAGCAGATAGCTAACTAATCTGTAGCTTGCACTGATTTCCAAAATCAGCTGGAGGCAATTAGCCAATGAGAAGACAGATAATGAGTACAATGTATAATAAATAGAGCATACTTCATGGAAAGTGCTGGCGTACGGTATTTACGCACAAGTTGTTGACGTATCAGAAATTGAATGAGTGATCGCAGCGAACGAGTCAGATTTCTGATACAAAAACAACGAGAGTGTAAATACCGCACAAAGCACTTTCCATGTGGTATTGTGTTTATTATATACATACTGAGACATTCATCATTTTGGCGGCCCTTTTATTTTAAATCTTTCAAAAATGCTAAAATTTGCCGCTACACACTTACCGCAAATGACAACAAAAACGAAGTATCAGCTTTTTAGTAAAAATGTTTGTTAAAAACATAAATGATGGTGAGGATATGAGGTAATCCAAGAACTATAAGTAATCTTAACTGTTTGTTCTCAATGCACAATTGAAAATGAGTGAATTTAAGTAAAATAGCCGGTTTCAATATAAGCTTAAGCTTAAATGAAAGGCAAAGTAGCTCCAACAAAAAGCACAACAAAAGCTGACGTCTCATTCTGTTTATCCCTTTCCGCCATTTTCTTTATCGACAGTGAAACAAACAAAACTATTCCACTCCATTTCCGAAATGTTTTTCACTTTCTTAGCGAGAAAAACTCTTAGAGTAAGACTTTTCTTGTTGAATGTGTGTGAAGCGGCACTGCAAGCTGCAATAAAAGGCGGGAATTTTGGCGCGAAACTCACACACCTCTGTGGCCTCTGATTGGACGTATTATTTTTCCCACACATGAAATAACATCGTTCGCGATTCTGATTGGACGTATCATTTTTTTCATGTGTGAAAAACATCTTTCGCTCCTCTGATTGGCTAGAACTAATCTGCGTATGAAAATTTATGACATAACTTTTTGGTGAGTATTTCTCAGTATGTATATAATATATATGGATATTTTCCACCAGACAATAATTTGGCCAGTGTGTTGAAGAGGATCAAAACCTAACATCTCCAGCAAAAAATTAGTCCATCACTCTGATAAAGGGATAGCATTTTATTGGTCAATTCTCAAATCTTTTTATAGTGTTCAAGTCATTTCTTCTAATCTTACCTCTCTGAATATACCAGTCAGCAAGCCACAATAATTTAAAATAGTTTTCATAGAGCAAAACCTGGAGAAGCGTTATTAGGACTAAAACAAGAGGAATTTTCCACAGAAGATCTGTAAAATCAAACAAACAAACAAACAAAACCAATGAAGTTGAGGTACCAGTGATCTTCCACACAACAGGTAATCTATGTAATGAATAGAATAGACCCAATACAAAAATGGCTGCACACCAGTCTCAATCATCTTACTTTTGTTCAGCTATTTTTTACTGAATTGTGATCTTAAGAACCAGGTTAGCAAGGCTAATTTCAGTTATAAACACAATGATGTCCCACAGCTAATTTTTGTATTTGTCCAGTAATACTTTTGTATATAATTTAAAAAAACTCCATGTGAAAATGCCCCTCCCCCCGCCTCCGAAAAAGGAAATGAGTAGACCCAGGGAGAACAACAACAACAACAAAAACAACAACAACAATAACACACACACTATATACTACATGGAGAAAAGAAGGAATATGGTCAACTCTCAAATTGTCTAATCAGTTACAGATGTTGTTTTTAGTAAGCATGCAGGAAGGGAAAATTTGGGAGGTCTTTCAAATCATGGGGAAGATCTTTTCAACCCTTCCGAATGAAAGAAAATTATCAACAAATATATACTTTCATATAAAAGTAGAAGAGAAGACTTTTAATACTAAAACTTAGAGAATTTAAAAGGGAGGTAGGACCTTAAGAACAAAAGAATACATTTAATTTCTACTCATAGTCTGTGTCTACTGGATAATAAAGACAAAGTTATTGTAAAGCTGAAATTTCAAAAAGCAACCCCATCACCACCTCAAATAAGTGCCCTTAATAGAATTAGTATCCTCCCTCTTGAATCCACGGCACTAATTTGACTACGCATCTCAGTTTTTTTCACTCCAACATGTGTCCCTGTACTACCACATGAGATTCCAATGTTTCCTCAACCCAGCTAGCTTTGATGATAAACCCTTTAGGCCCCAAGAGTGTCAGGCCAACATCAATTTTCTCCTAACAACATCAGCAGATCATCAAGAGTAAAGGTTATGAGAATTATTAAACTGATAACCAAAGGGAGAATGCTTTGATCTTAAACCAAATTCTCTCAACTGTTCTTAAAAGAAATGTATGGAGATCAGTCTGGAGAATTTGTATGTCAATCTTGGGGCTTAAAGGGTTAATTACCTCTTGTCTGGGGGTCATTTCTCTTGTCTGTGCCTTGCTCTAAACCAATCACTTTTACTTCAAGATCATCTTGTCTGCTTTCAAGTCTCTGAAATCCACTTCTTAAGGCTGTGTGTTTAGCTTCAAGCCCTTTGATTTCAGTCCCAAATACTTGGGTCAAGTTTTGAAGGTTATCTTTCAGTACCACTTGGTCTTGCGTCCAGGATTCTTTGTTGTCCTCCACAGACTTCACTAAAGTGGCCATTTCAGTTTGAATGAGCTCCAGAATATCATGACTGATAGATTCCTCAAAGCACATTTCAATACCTACAAAGTTGACAGAAAACTAGGAGAATTGAGAAACATAATCTGAACCCATGGCCTATGGGATTGGTAGTAGGGCTGAAAACATTATTTTGGGATGAAGGCTGGACACAATGATCACCAGCTGAAGAAATATTTGCTTGGTTAAGTCTTGTCCCTGCCTGGTCAAAATATTGGAAAAAAGTTAACTCATGACAACGTGTAAACACAAAACTATCATGTGCTTGTTCAAGTCAGAGCTACAACCCCGGACAAAACCTGTTGAGACAAATCACGAAAATGCCTATTCCTCTGCCAAATGAATGCCTGATTTCCCCCCTCCCCTTATCCAAAGTTGTTTAGGATAGCATGGCAATTATACACGTTGGTTTTAGACCAAGACAACTTTGAATAGGGGGCGGGGAGGGGGTTTACTTTTTGTGTTTAGAGGAGACGGGAGGAGGGTGCAAAAGTTAGAAAATAGATGAAGTTGTCTCAACAGTTTTGTTCGGGGTTGTAGACTGTTTAAAAAATGGCTTAAAAATCTACCAAAGATAGCCTTTGATCTCTGTTGTGACCAATCAACATGACTGGCAACAGGATGCAAAGGAAAATCATTTTTACAGCTTTCCATTTGGGCAAGCTGAAGCTAGCATATACTAGCCCAGGCTTCATTTCAACTAGACCCAAAAGCTTTTTGAATAGCAGGATTGATTTCACAGTTCTTCTGTTAATTGAATTCCTCAAAAAAAAAACATCACTTGCCCATCGGGCAAGTTAAAAACAGAATTCACTAACCCAATAGCAAAATCCACTAGCCCCGCGCTATCGGACACTACTTTCTTTCCACGCTGGAAAGGTGAAGTTCTTGGCCAGTCAAGCTGCCATTCTGGTTTGACATTGTCCCATGATTGACTGTTATTTTGAGCCTTAGGTGGTCTTAACACTGAATGGAGGACCTGGAGGAAATACTGATCCCTGTAATAGCTCATTATAGAAAGGCTCTGCCAGAAAGGGGTTCCCTCTCTTTGACCAGGTAGGGATTTTGTGAGTTGAAGAATATGAAAGGGTAGGGGAATGTGTCATAAAGGTATTTAAAAGAGCCTTATTATTGGCTGAATCATTGTAATTTACTTAACGCTAAATAGCATAAAAGGACTTACTGTTAGTACATATAGGTATGTTAAAGGAGCATTATTTTTCAGTAGAAGGTGTATAAAGGTGGTACCTTTTCTCTCAAAAATGGTACATCGAAGGTAAGAGCTTGGACCTTGTGATAAAGCCTCCCAGTATGAAATGCTGTTGAGTTCTTGAAAAGTAATTTTATGATCTTACCTCTTTTTTTCCATTCCTTTAAATCTTCCAGAACATTTGCCTGAGAAAGTACAGGAAGTTTCAATGCTTTGATAAGGTCTTCCATCAGTTGAAAGCATTCGTCATAGTATGCTTCAGTCCACACAGTAAACAAACAATGACCCCACTCATTGCGCACTTTTGTACGCACATCACTTGCAATGAGATGAATGCCATAATATATAAAGTTTGGGGACCCACATAAAATAGAAAGCACAGCTGACAAGTCTAGACTTTCATCAAATGCTGTGAAGCTTGCCCCCTTTACAAACAGTTTGGCAAGGGAGACGTCATCTTTGACACTGTAATCATATAAGTGTTTAGATGATCCTTGGGTCTTATTGTTGTTTATGTTAATGTAATTCAGGCGCAGGGTGGAAGGTGAAAGGCATTCTTGGTGAGAAGCAAATGTTTGTGAATGAATGTTTGTAGGTGGTTGAATAAGCCCATCATACAGTTGTGGTATTTCCTCTTCAATAACCTTTCTTAATACTGGTGTGAGAACTTTGTTGAGGCAAATTCCAACCACCAGCCATCTCTTCTCCTCATCTCCAAGCATTCTTTTCAATATTCACCCCCTCCTGCAATAGAATAGACCTTGTTATGGTTTTGGAAACCATCTTGACAAGTAGGCAACTGCGTGAGAAATTACAGCGTTTGTACATGTATGAGAATCTAATACTGTATGATTTCCGTAAAATGGCTGTTCTGAAAAAATACAAATAGCTTCACTCCCAACGATAATATATTCGACTGAAAAAATACGAGGGCATTTATACATGCAGCTACATGCGCTAGAACCAGTTTTTAAAATTTTCTATACATTTGCCTGTAAAAATTTTCCTTCCTGCCCACTAAAATTTCCCAGGAAAAATTGCAGACAAATATACAGAAAACCTAAGGCAAGCGTCTGGAGAAATTTAAGCTCAGGTATGGCCCCTAAAATTTGTTAGTAGAATCCTTTGCTAAGTAGCTTTAGTTTACAATTCATATTTTTTTCAGAACTGCTGTTTTACGGATATTATTCAATCAATCAATACCTTTTTTTAAATGTCACACTAACATAGCAGTAAAGGAACCACTAAATGGGGACACTATAAATTGAAATAAGCAAATATTGTAGCAATTAAAATCGAATTAATAAAACTATTATTTCAGAGCAAAAAACTTTCACTTGTGCGCTCGTCTGAGACGAGCAGGTTTTGGCCATGAACGACTGAAACTCAGAAAGCATTCGTCAACCGGATGAGTAAAATTTATTGTGAGCAATATTTTTTTTCAGCTTTGTAAGATCTGAAGTTGATAGCTTGCATAGAATAAAGTACTGAAAAGTAACTTGAATTGTCACAGAAGTGCTCAATTCAAATCTTGGGGCCAGCTGGCCCCCAGGATTTTATTTTTGGTTGCCAGAACAAGTATTCTAGTCACCAAAAATTATATTAAAGAATTATTGGAATACGATAAACTAAATGCCTTTTACTTTGCCTTAACAGAAAAAGAATGCTCAAGTCCATAATTTAAATTTATTCTGTAAGATCTTAAAACCAACGTCTTCCTTTCCAGCGGTTTTCGCTTGTTTTATCATTAATGTCCATCCTTAAATTTGTAGCATCAGTTGAAGAACTCACACACTACGGCCGCGTCTCAAGTCTCTGGTAAATAATATAATTGTGAAGCATAAATCTCCTTAAACAGGTATTCAAGCTTCAGGAAATGAAATACACAGTCATGTAGTTAAACAAACTTTAGGGATCACAGAAAAACTTATTTGGGTTCAAAAAGAAAAAAAAAATCAATGCAAATGCAAACATTTGCTTTGCATCCCACATTTCCATTGATGTTCAGAAATGAACATCGGTGAAACTTGATCTATTTCATTTATTGCCAAATACAGTACTGTATTAGCAGTCAATAAAATACAGCAGTGCTCTAATTTGAGTCGTCACACCACGCTTTATGCGATGGGCTTAAAGTTGTTTACAAGAAGTTCAAGAAATATTAAATTGCTGAGATATAGGTGACGTTTGTTTTTGATTAACTTTCTGCAAATTTTTATCAGACTATTAAATTTGCAATCAGGTACGCAATCAAGACAGATAAACCGTTTGGGCAAACTTTTTGAAAGTTATAAAAACCATTAGGTATCTGTTAGTTTTCTAACAGATAATGGATCATCGTAAGTGTACATTTTCCCAAAGAAGGTCACATATCTTGGGGGCCAGGTTGGCAACCAGGCGTGAAAACTTGGTCACCACTGAGTAACAACTAGTCGCATCGGTAAACCCACGGGTCACAATGTCGTAATCTGTTTTGGCAGCGTTTTATCTTCTTTGGGTGAGTGGATTTTATGTTCGGACAACCAAAACCTGCAAAGTACTTGTCCAATGGACAAGTGAAATAAAAAAAGAGTTTTTTGCCCTGTATTTTACAAGTGTATCATTATTGACTGGAGACCGAGTGTAAAATTTATAAGATTACTGCTTGTGTGTAATGTTATTGCTAAAAAAAAGCATATGCTGGGGCAGATCCAGGGGTGGTTCAGGTGGTTCGGAGGGTTTGTTTGAACCCCCTAAACCGAAATGGAAATGTTTAAACAAGAGCAGTTTCTGATGAAAACCTTTGGTGGACATACATCCCTAACAAATACTATATGTTATTTTTTGAAAAATGACTGTGATGAAAAGAAAAACAAAACACTAATTGAGAGAGGAGAGTCCTTTCCTGGTTTTAAATGCCCCGTTGCTTCCATTTTTGAAGAAACTCAATAGTGATTTTTAGAGCACATGGCAAAATATTACAAATTTATAACCGTTTTCGTTATTGGTCTGGATTAATGTAAATTTTTAAGAGTAGTTCACGTTCAAAATAGCTAAAAAGGGGGTTGTTTCAAAGGCATGAGACAACCTACAATAATACAATGCAGGAGATCACCTTTCTGAGGACCTAAATCTCAAAATTTTTCCAAGGGAGCATGCCCCCGGACACCCCTACGATGGTATGCCTTCGGCGGACACTTAGCTGCACCCCGCTCAACTAATCCTGGATCCTCCCCAGCGTATGAGCTTAGTAAAAACAGTAGTGTGTTCATTAGGCACTACACAACATTCGTATCGACATTCGATTCTCACACAAACACTGTAATTTCTCACATGGTTACCTACTCGTCAAGATCGCTTCCAATACTGTGACAAGCTCTATTGAGAAACAAAATGTGTAGTATAAATATATACATTGGTTAAGATTCACATTAAAAAGATCCCATAATAATTACTTCAATTTCCAAGTGCTAGTCATAGCTCTTAAAAATCGAAATTAAAATAATCTTAAGTTAAGTCTCCAAAGGAGAATGAAAAATCAACAGTTTATCACTTTTATCAAGATAATTACAGAGAAAGTACGCTATTCGAAGAGCGAGTAACACCATATTAGGTTAAAGGTAGCTGATCGAACAAAGAAAAAAGGTACAAAAAAAGTCAGGAATAAAACGTGACAAGTAAGTATGTAAAGCAACTTACCCGAAAATGCGTCACCAGCTTCTTAGGAAAGCGCAATTATTACAGGATCATTTTCAATAGTTTTCACTTTCAGTTTTACATTCATCAATAAGCTAAAATGACGTTTTAAAACTATCCTAGCTGTGTCTAACAGTAACTTTTTTAGCTCCTTCGAAGGAATGTGGTGTAGAAACGTGATTAACTCAAAGTTTTCTTTAGGGGCCTCTCTCTTTGAAGAATAAAGTTTTCTCGAGTGATGTTGAAAGTAAAAGACAGCCACAACGCCCTAATCGCTTTCGTCTTGGCGTATAAACAATTAATTCTTGGAAAACGTTTAACCTCTGACCCGCCATATTGAATGATTTGTACGAGCGAAAGCTGGGGAGAACTTCCGAAAAGTGGGTCGTGTAATATATAACATACCATAATGCTCTTCGTTTGTCACCCCAAAATTTTTGCATAAGCTTTGTCTTCAGCTTCGCTTGGGAGTTAAAATGGCCCCAAGAGAAACTGAAAACAATGCTTATGCAAAATTTTGGGGTGACAAACAAAGAGCATTATGGTATGTTATGATATTTCTGGAGTGGTCAATTTTTCGCGGCTTCCAACTGTGCCTCAAGGAGTCCACGTTCTACTGTTTCACGGGTAAAGAGCACGTAAACGTTACTTTTAAATCTTATTCATATCCAGAAAGGGACATCGATCTGGTCGGATTATGACATGAAGGCCTGCTCGCCCTTGGGGACAAAGTTCTTCCTTATATCAGTGACAAAGGCAGAAAATAGCTACGTGAGATTTACACCCATTTAAGGTAAGAATGTAACCTTAAAAAGTTAGTTTGGTAAGATTTCCGCACAGCCCCATACAATTTTATGCATACATGTTTCGACTCATGTAAAGTATTTATAAGCAAACAGAGTCCTTATAGAAGATTGCTGCATGTGACTCAAGCATCATACAGTTGAACCTCTGTTAAGTTAAATGGCCACCAGTGGGGGATGGTGGTGGGGGGGGGGGGTTGGGTTGTGCATTTGGAAGATGGGAGGCTGGGAGAATAGGGGATGGGAGGGATACCAGAGGCGGGAAAGGAAACAGCGGTAGGTGAGAGTTCTAAAAATGCAGGAAGTGGGGAAAATGGAAGGAAATTACAATACAATGCCTAATATTTTACAACGAAAAAAAAAGGGTAAGGGGAGGAAGCCCAGAAGAAAGGGTAAGGAGCTGGAAACGTAAGGTTTGGGGGGCAGGATGTATGGATGCCAGATCAAAAAGGGTTGTGCTTGGAGCCTGGTGACTAGTCGCATAATACAGGGTAGCCACAACAAAGGAGACTTTTGTCTGATTGGCTGTTTGATTTTGTAGTGTTCAGTCTCCTCACCGTGCGTTAGTGAGTAAACAAAGATGGCTGCCAAAGCCAAAGTCCTCCTTCGATCGTTCGTTCAAGATGGCATGGAAAGGTTTACAAAGTGTGATGTCTTTCTCTTAGCCTATAGTACTTATAGGGGGCCTTGACAAGATTTTTTTATATGCGTATATTGCTGAGTGCATTCAAAAAGAACTCATCTAAAGCAAAGTACATCGGCTGGGATGGGAAATTTTTAATTTACAAAATGCTACAAAGAGTCTTTTTTGGAGGAGGAAACGTATTTTCAACTTCACTGAAACGTCCTGCCGACCCGGGGAAAACGGAGAAAGGTAAGCTTACTGTTTAATTGGTATGTTTTATCACTCAAACTGTGTCAGACAACGTCTGGATCTTCAATTATTTAGATGTTGTTGTGTTTTATATAATTATAAGCTTAGACTTAGTTTCTCTGTTTCTTGCCAGGTTGTGAATTTCTGACTCTACTGCCTCTTAATGACGGAGTGATGCATGTAGCGACTCAGAGACCTCCTTATTTTTAAAATTTTTTTTTTCAAATCATTCCTCATCACGGCACCTTCTATTAAAATAAATCACCTGTTTACTACAAAACTAGGGAAGAATTGTAGTCGGTAAATGTCTGGGTACTTTCCTAACGGATGCGGTTCACTGTAATAAATTTATAATAAATGCTCAAGGGAGCACCCACCATATACATGTACTTGACTTAATCACTTTTTTGTTGGTTATTTAATACATGTAAATGTACAGTGGCCCAGAAGGGTCACACATGCAAATTAAAAATGTTGCTGCAAATTAAAAATAGTGCATGCAATTTAAAAATTGTACATGCAAACTAAAAATATTACCTGCAAATTAAATATAGTACGTGCAAACTAAAAATATTACCTGCAAATTGAAAATAGAAAACATATCAATGCAAATTAAAAATGAAAAGTCCTGTGCGCAGTATGAGTGATAAGGACCTGGTCTGAGCCGTGCGACCTGGCCTTTCAGCCGTCAACCCATTTATGTTTCATGTTTGTAATATTTTTAGTTTGCATGTACAATTTTTAATTTGCATGTCCTATTTTTAATTTGCAGGTAAAATTTTTAGTTTGCAGCAACATTTTTAATTTGCATGTGTGACCCTTCTGGGCCACCGTATAAATGTAGTCCATAGTATAAGCAAACACTACATCTGCATCTACAACTAAAGGGAAAGCAATAATAGCCTATTTCACAGTTACAGTCGAGGCTGGAGTTGACCTTGTTTTGATACAACCCCTCCATCTTTATTATGTAGATCCTGTTGTTCTTATGCAAATAGTTTTTTTTTTCCAACAAAATTTACATCTATAAGAAAAGGAAGGAAGTTTAATCACATCAACCTCAGCCTCAAATTCGCTCAAAGGCTATGACACAGCATGCGAAGAAAGTCGTAAAACTGACTTTCTTTGCACCCTGATGACACCAAGCCCACAACCGTAAAATGGCCTATTGGTCTTGAATGTACATACTGTAAGTCAGTCTAGATGTCATTCTTTCAGCAATGTAATCATTGTGTTTTCCCTTCAGTGTTCTACCATCTGTGTATTTCCATTAATAATATTATTATTTCGTTTTACCTTCCCTTTCAACAATAATATTAGTGTGCACCAGTCATCACAATATACCTGTTTAATAACTTGTGTTACTTGATAGATTTAGTAACATCAAGATCTACATTGCTCAGGGTAGTGGGTTTTTAAGACTGGTAAATCAGATAATGATACAGAAAAAAACTTGTAATGGCTGAAGAAAGAGATAGTTTCTGTATGAATTTTTTATGAATGGTTACATTGTAGGTACAGTATTCTAATGAGATTCAACAGTTGTACAAAAATTCTGTTCTTCCTATTTTTTATCAGATGTTTACCAGACCCAAAGTTTTAGTTTGTATAATAAGACAATTTGTGAATTACGCTCTGAAAAATTTTTGCATAGTATGAATTAATGTGCTTAGTCACATTATCAAAAAGGACATGTGACAAATAAGCAGCCGAACATCATGCATTTTTGCTGAAGAAGCCTTGATGATAAGAGTCTCAGCTCTTTGTTAGAGCTGAGAAAAAGTGTATTTCCAATGCATGTCTACAAAATAATATTGCAAACACTATACGGCTTCAAGTGTATGGTTATGATCATGGCATGATCTGTTTTGACACAAGACTCTGATATTTTACTCAAGATGAAGAAAATATTTTTCAGCATTCAAAACATAAAGGATATGTTTAGAAAGTTTGACTGTATACTCTATATTGAAGGCAAGAGTCCAAAATAATTCCACACAGAATAGCTCTCAAGGCTGTGCTTGCAATTGTGCTTGCAGTTTTAAGACTTCATACTTACATTATTGTGCGTCCAAGTGGAAAACATGGCAGCTGGCACCTCATCATGAATATAATGTGCTGTTTCTCATATTCCTGGTAGCAACTACTCAACAACATTTTACAA